>CM046433.1:22220806-22301283 GCA_025506505.1 Flaveria sonorensis
TAATAACAAAATAACATAATGTCTCATTGTGTCTTTTGATAATCATTGTGTTATCCGGAACACTATCAGTTTTAAAAAATAAATTGATGAAATAACATCATTATGTACTTCTAATGATAAGACACAATTATAGATAACAAGTTTGTATAATCTATTAAAAAATAATAACAAAAATAACACATTGTGTTATCTTCAACAATATGAGTTTTGAAAAATATATTGGTGAAAGTATGTTATTGTGTACTTTAATTGTAAAACACAATGATAGATATCAAGTTTATAATATATAAAAACAATGATAAAAATACACAAAATAATTTAAAACGTAAAACACAAATGATTAATACACATAACAAATGATGTAAAATATATCACACAATGAATGTATAATATACAATAAGCTGATGTATTTGACACAATAAACAAAATGTTCTTCTCTTGGAAAAATAGAATGATACGTGTCAAGCCCACAATCCTTGTTAATCTTTTTAGAATAAATATATTTTTTTAATATAACCATACCCTATAATTTAATCTCTGTAAAATTTATATAGATATAAGATAAAGGAGGAGAGAAAAAAAATGAAAAAAAATAATTAATTAGCTAACTAATTGGAAAGAGAATGGATTAATTAATTAACTAATTGAAAAGAGAATAAATTAATAGTTTACTAATTTACCATTTTGATGAAATCAAGCTTATTAAATGAAATATGAATTTATATTTTTAATCATATTTAATCATAACCATTGATTAAAACAATCAAGGGTTCTTATTAGTTCTGCGAGTTCTCATATAAAAGCAAGTTTTGCAAAGAACCCGACCTTGTATATATATATATATATATACATACACACACACTCGCATATATATATATATATATATATATATATATATATATATATATATATATATAATATTGATAGGAGTAGTCGAACCATTAAACTCCATTGTGGAGGTGAAGAGTTCAAACCGGTTGTGCTTGTTTATGAAACCATAAGAATGGATGGCATGAGAGAAGCTGTCTACTAAGGTGTCCACGTATTTGACGTTTTCGCACTATGTGGTTAAACTTTTGACATATTTTGACCATTCATTTTGGTAAAAGTTTAAAAGTCAATGTTTATTATTATAAAATTTACTAGTAATAACTTCAGTTTGAAAAGTTTCATATAGACGGTTACACATGTGTTATACTCAGTGCTTCTTTGTGCCTCGATTTCGTGTATGAGAGCATCTCAGTGGTGTTTTTGGGGTTCTTTTGATTTTAATGCCTTTGTTAATCTTGGCACTATTCTCCTAGATATCCACACATGCTTTAGTGCTTTGTTATTATATCATTATGATATCATTACAAAGCATATGATATTTGAAAGGTCTTCAATATAAATTAATGAACATGCTAAGAGAGTTTGAATAAAACTCTAACTAAATATAGAACATTATATTATGAGAATCAGATTATTACTATTAGATTGTTAAAGATACAACAACAAAACACAAATAAAATTACATAATGTTTTTGTTGTTGTTGTTTTTTGTACTGTTGTTGTCGTTGTTGTTGTTATCATTGTCGTTGTTGTCGTCGTTATTGTTGTCATCATTGTTGTTGTCGTCGTCGTCGTTGTCTTTTTTGTTGTCGTTGCTGTTGCTGTCATCGTTGGTGTCTTTGTTGTTGCTGTTGTTGTTGTTCTCGTTGTTGTTGTTGTCACCGTCATCGTTGTCGTCACCGTCATCGTTGTCGTCACCGTCGTCGTTGCCATCCTCGTTTACTAGTATTATAACTATTAATATGATTATATTTATTATTATTATTATTATATATTTATTATTATTATTATAATTACTCCTTGTAGCTTATAAAATAATATGTAATTCAATAACTAAATTTAGTTATAAAAATCAGAAGTACCAAAAGAGATGCATTATAAGTACAACACCCCCAAATTTTCAAGAAATCAAAAGAAAATGGAAGTTCCCGCTCAGGAGAAAGTTCTCGCATGAAATGTTAGTTATTGCGCGAGAACCGGGGCGGAAGTTAGGAATCCCTATAGAAAGGTAAGGGTGTCCCATTGCCCCTACCTTCATGCAAGAACTACTGCTGTTGCTGATAGAGAGAGAAAGGCAAAAGTTAGAGAGAAGGCAAGAAGAGGAGGTGTTTAAAAGATGTATTTGATGGTGTTTGATGTATTAATGAATGGTTTGTAATGATATTAGTGCATGATTATGTAATTTCTAATCATAAAGCTCTCCGGAAAGGGTATTGTTGATTCTTAAGTCTTCAAAAAGGTGAGTTCTAACCCCTTTTATGCAAGTTTTAACACATTTTGGGCTGTTATGCATACTACTGTGTTTGTATATGCGTAACATGATTATTTTGATTAAAATGGTTATGTTAAGAATGTAATATCTGAGATTAAGTTGATGTTTAGTCGAGCTCGGAGTTTTTCACATAAAAATTAGTATGTTCTCGTGTGACAGGAGGTTCCCGTGCTAGTTAGATAGCTTTGGTTGCAACGGTTACAAATTCTAGTATGTTTTCATTCGAAATAGATGTTCCCGTGCGATATTTCATTCTTGTGTATTATGATGTTCTCGCGTGTTGCAATGTTCTCGTATAGCCCTATAGTTTTCGCATAGTTAAGTTTATTAAGGGGGTTCTTGCCTGCCTAAGTGGTATGTTGTATGATATCTTATTATGACTTAAACTGTTTTCAAAATGATAAAAACTTTATGATAAATCTTTATCGAGTATGCTACGTGCTATTGTAAGCAAACTTTTATATAATGGAAGCGAAAGATAAAGTTAATAAAAAGCAAAACGTAATGAATGAATGAAGTTTTTGCATGAAAAATGAATGGAGGTGCACAATCATGTGTTGTTAGCTCAACTGTTCCAGCTTCGTGCCTTATGCTGGAGGTCTAGCATATGACGTTGACCCATTACAGTGAAAGAAAATGATAACGAATGAATGGAATGATGATGTAAGTTAATGATATGGTTATATGAATATATATGTATTAATGTTTCCTCGCTTATGAAAGGAAAAGGTTTTAAAGTATGTAAAGTATCTTATTATAAAGCTACAACTCACTTAGTGTCATTGACTTTGTATGCATAATAGTTGGCAAGTTGTTGATGATGCTGAGAAGATTGCAGGCATAGCCATTAAAGCTACTGGGATATTTTAATGTCTTGCATCCAAAGTTTTGAAATGATGTTTATATTAATACACTTTTGATGTCTAAATGAAATACGATGATGTTCTAATATAAGTGTGTAACACCCCGAATTTTATTAAAAAGAAGAGAAAAAGGAAAGTAAAAAGAAAGGAATATGGACACAAAGTGGAGGGGCTAAAGTTGTAAAAAGGACAAAAATCCATTATTTTAATATAAATGGGAGTATTGCCGCCCACTTAAAGCAAAATCTGCTTTTTTGCTCTCGGTTGAAGAAGAAGAAGAAGAAAGCTCTCGGTTTTAGAGAGAGAAAGAGGAAGAGGAAGCTGCAAAGGTAAGTTTTCTCGAATATGAGTTCGGTTTCAGCTGGGTTTTGAGTATTAAACCAAAGTTCTTGGTGTTTTAGTGCTTGTTTTCAGGAATTTGGAGTTGAATTAGCTGGTGGAAGTGCCTAGTTCGAAGCTTTGCTTCAGGTGAGTTTCTAGAACCCCTCTTTTACTGATTTTCAACTTCTTGGGGCTATTATGCATACCGAATAAACGTTTTAAAGAGTTTAACCGCATGTTTCTGCAATTTGTTCGAATGATGTTCTGTGATTTAAGTTTGATGATGTTTTGGTTGTTAGAATTGTTGTTAGTATGTTTTAAGGGCCTTAGAATGTTAGATCTGTGTTTGGGTGGTGTTAGAATGTTAATCGGGTGTTTTTGGTAGTTTAGAAATGTTCAGGAAGTTCTCATAGACCCAACTTATTTCATGCGCCTAACTGTCCTCATGCGCCCAAGGTCAAGCGCCCAAATAGTGGACATGCGTCTGAACAGTAGTTCATGCGCCCAGAATAAGGGTTGATGCGCCTAAGTGTTGGCCATGGGCCCAAATAGTGCCCATGCTCCCAGAGTTGCTCATGCGCCTAAGTGTTGATGCGCCTAAGCAGGGCTCAAGCGCCTGCATAGTGGAGAAGTGCCTAAGCAGGGCTCATGCGCCTGTATAGTGCTAATGCGCCCAGACTGTTTTATACTTAGAATTTTTATGCTCATGCGCCTGAAATGTTCCATGTGCCTCATTTTGGACTTAGGGGCTTTAAGAGGTAGATGTTTGAAATAGGTCCCGTTGTAATGTGATGGCTTATGGTTGATGTATGCATGATGATGTGATGAGGTTTATGATGTGTGTGTGTGTGATGTGTTATCTTTCTTCGTTAAACGGTTTTCAAACGTATGTATTATGTTATGTAATACGTTATGTATGAGGTTATGACTTTACGTGGTATGATGTATAAATGTGCGTACGTAAAGTATTATGTTACGAAGCGAAAGATAACGATAATGAAAAGTGGAACGTAATGAACGAATGAAAGTCTTGCAAGCGATGAATGGAGGTGCACGATCATGTTGTCGTTAGCTCAACTGTGTGCGGTTTAGCTAACCCGAAGGATGCACACAGGCAGTCTGATAATGACTCAAAGGGGCTTTAATCCTTGAGGTTGACCCGAATGATGTCGTGATGCACGCCCCGGTATTGTGTCGGTCTTCGGACATGAGTCGGGGGTTTGTTTACAGGCCCCGGTATAGTATCGGTCTTCGGACATGAGTCGGGGGTGTTGCAAACAGAGACGGGGTCCTTGTCGCGTACCCCGGTACAAAAAGTCAACTATGTGCGGTTTAGCTAACCTGAAGGATGCTGACTGAGTTCTAATTTTATAAATAAAATACTTTACATTCGTTAAATCATAACCTTCACAATCGTACGCGATCACACATTATACGTACATATTGATAATATTATTATTATCTTCATCATCGTTCATTCGTTCGTTCATTAAATCTTTTACCATTAATCAGATCCTGTCTCATGCAATACCCCCGACTCATGTCCGAAGACCGATACTGTGTCGGGGTCTGTAAGCAAACCCCCGACTCATGTCCGAAGACCGACACAGTACCGTGGTACGTGACAAGGACCCCGTCTCTGTTTGCAACACCCCCGACTCATGTCCAAAGACCGATACTGCAGCGTCGCTGACTTTTTGTATGCATGATAGTTGGCAGGTATTTTATGGATGTTAAGGAGTTGCAGGCATGGATGCATACGCTACTGGGGACGTTTTGAGGCTGGCATCCACGTTTTATTATAATGTCATATTTTGAAATGTAACAATGATGTATTGCGATGACATGTTTTTAATTACTAATGAAAGTTTTTAAATTCTGCTGCAAAAGTAATGTATGTTTTAAATATTTTATGCGATGACGGCCCAGCTGTGAGCGTCCCGGGAACGGAGCCTTACAAGTTGGTATCAGAGCTAAAGTTTAAGAGAATTGGGCAAATATTTTCAAAAAAACCTAATCTTAAACTGAGAATGGGACGAAAGGAAATGGATGCCAGTCCTAGTAGCTACATGCCTGCAGGTAAGAGTTTTCTGTAAAAGTTTTATGTAAAGGTTTTATGTAATCTAATGTTAACCGGTATTATATACGCATGTTATATGGCTTGTGTGCTTTTGTGAAGATTTAGATACTGATATAGTCAGGATAGGAAATGCTTGGGGAATGAAGAGTAAAGTAGGTGGCTAATCACAACTGGCCATTATGATTAGGGACTTACTATACTTGACATAACTTGAGCTATTACCTTGATTGACCGTGTTTGTATTTGAATCTTGTAGTGTTTAGATGGCTGGCGGTAGGTCTTCTAAGGCTTCACGAGGTGGAGGTCGGGGTGGATGTGGTGTTAGGCCGGTTGTCACGAGTAGCAGGGCCAAGACTGTTGAGACTGCTCCTGAAGAGCCAGAGCTTTATCACCAGGATGGTGAAGATGAGAGTGCCAACCTGAGAGCCTCAATGAAGGAGGCGGTGGTCGAGGAGGTTTATCAGATCATGTAGATGATTCTGCCATCTGTAGTGACTGAAGTTATCCGAGCTGTGAAGGAGGATGAGAAGAGGGAGAGTGAGAGAAGGAGAACCGCACGGCGAGGAGGAGAAGCTAGAGGTTCTGGGGATATGGAGCAACCCAATGCTGACATGGTTGTCTCCAGTGACGTTGAGGAGGATGAGGAGGCTGTACAGGAAAACGTGAAGGGGTTTAGCTACGGGGCATTCCAAAGGTGCAAGCCCCCTATGTTTGATGGAAATAGGAGTGTTGTTGTTGCAACGTTGGATGAGGGAGATGGAAGCGGTACTTGACATCAGCGAGTGCCGTGAGGATCAGAAGGTGAAGTTTTCAACCCACTTATTTGTGGATTCAGCCTTATGCTGGTAGGACAACATTGTCCAGGCTGAGGGTACCAGGGCAGTCGGGAGGATGAGGTGGAAGGAGCTGAAGAGGTTGGTAATTTAGGAGTTTTGCCCTCATAGAGAGCTTGACAAGGTCGAGAGGGAGTTCCTGCAGCTAGAGGAGAGAACGATGACTCACCAGCAGTACACCATGAAGTTCAACGAGATGGCAAGGCTGGTGCCAGATCAGATGACTTCTGTGTCACGAAAGATCAAAAGGTATATCAAGGTCTGCCGGCAGATATCCGCAGACATCTGATCGCTTCCTGGCCAGGTACGTTTAGGTCGGTGGTCGACCTAGCGGGGAGGCTGTATGACGAGCGATAGGCAGTGGCTATAATGGATGAAGAGGAGGAGCGAGGTTATGTTAAGAGTGGAAACGGAAGACAGGATAATGATGATGGTGAATTTGTGGCTGGAGGTAGATGATGAGGTTAGATGATCGGAAGAGGATAACTGAGAGGAAAGAGGTATGCAAGATGTGTGGTAGAGGCCAAGAGGGGGAGTGTAGGTGGGGATCGAACGTTTGCTTCGAGTGTGGAAGAGAGGGCCACAGGGCGAGGGATTGTCACATGGCTAGATGTTACGACTGTGACGAGACTGGACATAAGAGCAGAGACTGCAAGAAGTCCAGGGCAGGAAGCTCCTGTGTGAGGAAGGAGAGCAGAGGATGAAGGTCAGAGCATTCGCTATGACTGGGAGGACGCTAGAGTGGACTCCGAAGTGACGACAGGTACGTTTCTGGTAATTTAAATTTGTACATCTATGCTTTGATTGTGATGCTAGTAGTAGTTTCATTCCTGCTGCCTTCTGTGATAAGTTGCACGTTAGGAGTAGGAAGATCGATGAGTCCTTCGATGTAGAAATTGCTACTGGTAAGTCCACTAGGATACCTGATGCCCAAGAGGATTGCGCGATAGAATTGAGAGAGCGCTTGTCTCCTGCTTGAATGTTCAGGACGAACTTAAGTGGATAGGCGTACACCTTCGGATGAATTGGCTAGTAGCCTATGAGACAACACTCCGAGTGTGGTAAGAAGGTGGTTTGATCAACCACGCCCGATAAGAGTTCGGTGCCGACCTACGGTGATGGAGTAATGATGAAGGCCTCGTCATGGAGAGGGGGATCATCTGATTCAAAGAAACAAAGAAAGCTAATAATATGTTATATAGTGCCATTCTGAATTGTTGCTCAGGTATGAGAAGTGGCATGTCGACTGGAGCTACCCAAAGTATTAAGTGGAAGTCATCCGACGTTCCATATATCTCGTCTAAGAAAGTGCTCAATCGATGAGGATATGATCGTGCCACTAGAGAATATTGAGATGGATGAAGGATTCTACTACGAGAAGCAACCGGTGGCCGTTTATGATAGAAAGAAGAGAAGGGCTAAGGAGAATGGTGGTTCCACTTGTGCGAGTACAATGGAGCCCGGAAGGGGACTAAGCCTATGTATAAGATCAAGGAAAAGGTGATACAGCATCACCCGTTAGTGTTCGTGAAGCGACAGGTTTCGGGGAAGAAACCTATTAAAGGGGGTGGACTTGTAACACCCCGAATTTTATTAAAAAGAAGACAAAAAGGAATGTAAAAAGAAAGAAAGGAATACGAACACAAAGTGAAGGGGCTAAAGTTGTAAACGGGACAAAAATCTATTATTTTAATATAAATAGGAGTATTGCCGCCCACTTAAAGCAAAATCTGCTTTTTTGCTCTCGGTTGAAGAAGAAGAAGAAGAAAGCTCTCGGTTTTAGAGAGAGAAAGAGGAAGAGGAAGCTGCAAAGGTGAGTTTTCTCGAATATGAGTTCGGTTTCAGCTGGGTTTTGAGTATTAAACCAAAGTTCTTGGTGTTTTAGTGCTTGTTTTCGGGAATTTGGAGTTGAATTAGCTGGTGGAAGTGCCTAGTTCAAAGCTTTGCTTCAGGTGAGTTTCTAGAACCCCTCTTTTACTGATTTTCAACTTCTTGGGGCTATTATGCATACCGAATAAATGTTTTAAAGAGTTTAACCGAATGTTTCTGCAATTTGTTCGAATGATGTTCTATGATTTAAGTTTGATGCTGTTTTGGTGGTTAGAATTGTTGTTAGTATGTTTTAAGGGCCTTAGAATGTCAGATCTTTGCTTGGGTGGTGTTAGAATGTTAATCGGGTCTTTTTGGTAGTTTAGAAATGTTCAGGAGGTTCTCATGCGCCCAACTTATCTCATGAGCCTAACTATCCTCATGCGCCCAAGGTCATGCGCCCAAATAGTGGACATGCGCCTAAACAGTAGTTCATGCGCCTAGAATAAGGGTTGATGCGCCTAAGTGTTGGCCATGCGCCCAAATAGTGTCCATGCGCCCAGAGTTGCTCATGCGCCTAAGTGTTGATGCGCCTAAGCAGGGCTCAAATGCCTGCATAGTGGAGAAGCGCCTAAGCAGGGCTCATGCGCTTGCATAGTGCTAATGCGCCTAGACTGTTTTATACGTAGAATTTTTATGCTCATCCTAAAATGTTCCATGTGCCTCATTTTGGACTTAGGGTTTTTTAAGGGGCTTTAAGAGGTAGATGTTTGAGATAGGTCCTGTTATGATGTGATGGCTTATGCTTGATGTATGCATGATGATGTGATGAGGTTTATGATGTGTGTGTGTGATGTGTTATCTTTCTTCATTAAACGGTTTTCAAACGTATGTATTATGTTATGTAATACGTTATGTATGATGTTATGACTTTACGTGGTATGATGTATGAATGTGCGTACGTAAAGTATTATTTAACGAAATGAAAGATAACGATAATGAAAAGTGGAACGTAATGAAAGAATGAAAGTCTTGCAAGCGATGAATGGAGGTGCACGACCATGTTGTCGTTACCTCAACTGTGTGCGGTTTAGCTAACCCGAAGGACGCACACAGGGAGTCTGATAATGACTAGAAGGGGGTATAATCCTTGAGGTTGACCCGAATGATGTCATGATGCACGCCCCGGTACTATGTCGGTCTTCGGACATGAGTCGGGGGTTTGTTTATAGGCCCCGGTACAGTATCGGTCTTCGAACATGAGTCGGGGGTGTTGCAAACAGAGACGGGGTCCTTGTCGCGTACCCCGGTACTGTGTCGGTCTTCGAACATGAGTTGGGGGTTTGTTTACAGGCCCCGACACAGTATCGGTCTTCCGACATGTGTCGGGGGTGATGCAAACAGAGACGGGGTTCTTGTCGCGTACCCCGGTACTGTGTCGGTCTTCGGACATGAGTCGGGGGTTTGTTTACAGGCCCCGGCATAGTATCGGTCTTCGGACATGAGTCGGGTGTATTGCATGAGACAGGATCTGATTAATGGTAAAAGATGTAATGAACGAACGAATGAACGATGATGAAGATAATAATAATATTATCAATGTGTACGTATAATGTGTGATCGCGTACGATTGTGAAGGTTATGATTTAACGAAAGTAAAGTATTTTATTTATAAAACTAGAACTCACTGAGCGTCGCTGACTTTTTGTATGCATGATAGTTGGCAGGTATTTTGTGGATGCTGAGGAGTTGCAGACATGGATGCATACGCTACTGGGGACGTTTTGAGGCTGGCATCCATGTTTTGTTATAATGTCATATTTTGTAATGTAACAATGATGTATTGTGATGACATGTTTTTAATTACTAATGAAAGTTTTTAATTACTAATGTGAGCGTCCCGGGAACGGGGCCTTACAAAATGTTATTATTTTAAATGAAAAATTATGATTTCCGCTGTGAACGCTCTTTTATAAATATTTTATGCTACAAATGACCAACTGTGAGTGTTCTAGGGTTCGGTGCCTCACAATTAGTTAGTATAGATATAATAGGTTGACCTTACATACGCGATATGATATGTGTCACCTAGTCTCTTTTTCGACCTACCTTAAACATCGACTGTATTTGGGTATTTAATTATTATTATTTTTGTCGACGTCATCGTTGTTGTTTTTTGTTGTAGGGATCAAACAAAGAGGCTTGGGAAATCAAAATAGATACTTTTGTTTTGTAGTTAGCAACCCTTGATCATTATTCCAACTTCTGTAATCTTTACCTTCTCTGGAATATAGTGAGAAAAGTTATTTACATTTGTGTTCAATTTGATCTTATGTGATGTTTAACCAGTTCGTATTACATCGATTCCGCGTTTGTGATACGAGATCGAGTAATTAGTGAATGATGTTGTTGTGTATATATTATAGACATATATATAAGTGAAAATCATCAAATGAACATAGACAATAAAGAAAGCCAAAATAAACATTGACCCACCTAAATTTAGCCAAATTTAGTCGGGCTAAATAGTATAGATAGATATATAATTGAAAATCATCAAAATGAACATTAGACAATAAAGAAAGCCAAAATAAACATTGACCCGCCTAAATTTAGTTAAATTTAGTCGGGTTAATCTAGGACAACCAAAAGTCTCTCGTGACTATAATTTAGTTGGGATACGTGTTTGCTACTCCGTTAATTACACATGCAACCAGGCCAATGATTGAGTCAGCTACGGAGTAGTCGGTTTGTTGACACGTGCCTTCTCCTCATTTAATTTCATGTGCAATGAACTTAGTGATTGGATCAGGTAAGGAGTGGTCGACTCATGTTGGTGTTGGTTGAGAATGGATAAATGGATTAAAAGTCAAATGTTTATTATACTAAATTTTTTGATCAAATGTTCATTTTGGTAACTTTTCCTTCAAATAACCATCTCGAAAATTGAAAATATTATTTTGAGGTAAAATTAATCTTAAAAAGATTTTTTTTGAGTATGAACTAGCAATATATACCATTTGAAGTTATGAAATAAGCGAACCAAATACAAGAAATACTTGAGAAGACCGAATGAGCACAAACTTGTCTCGAGTAGACCTAAGTGTCCGTATAGGAGGCGCTTGCACCCCATGAAATGTTTTTTGGATTATCAAATATACGATTTAATCCTGACCGACCTCCAAGAAAATTTGACAGCGACGCCCATGAAATTTTAAGTTTGACTCCGAGAAATTTTGACTTTGGTCATTGGCAAAGGTTTATAGGGGGGGGGGGGGGGGGGGGGGGGGGGGGGCACCGCCCTCTCTCTTTTTTCGTCGGTTTTAAATTTTTAGTGTGATAGGGTAAATTTTTGGTCCCGTAGTGTAAATTTTCATATATATATCGAGTTCGCCCCCCCAAAGAAAATTTAATTTCACCCCCGCCCCCTGTGGGAGTGTTCAAGCTCCGCCACTGATGTTGATACCCAAAAATGAACTTGAGATTTTTATAGTTTGCGAATATAACCTATTATAACATACTTATAACCTATATACATAATTTAAACCTATTAAATATATATTATCATAACTTACAGTTGAGGGTAGTATTGTTAGTTTCGGTGACTGATAATACATAAGATGAGGGTGAAAACCTAAGCCATGAATCATGAATGACTAACAATACACATATTTACATACATATCAACAACAGCCGGTAAGAGGTGAAGACATGATGGTGTTGATGATTGAGGTCGTAGTTTCAACCAAAGGTGGAAGATGGGTTGTTTAGCGGTTTTCCAGTGAGTTTTCTAAGGTTGTTGCAAAACCTATATGGTTTGATCTAAGGCTACAAAAAGGTTTGGGTCAAGACAAGCCAGTGGGCTCTAAATCACTCAAATTTGAGTTCGTTTAATATGGTAGTTAAAGCATGTATCAATTGTTTCAGGACAATAAGAATGTTTTTTTATTGAATTGGTGAAGAAATATTGTGTAAAGATCATGTTTTCTTTGTAGATCGATCTCGTGTTAGAGATGCGGAATGAAAACTAACACGTACTCATGATAAGAACAAGAAGAATTAAGAACAAGCAATAGTAAATATAAACGTTGTATATTACTTTCTTAAATTGAATTACATAAGTTGAGAATTTTAGGATTACCAACAAAATAAACTAAGCAACATATATATACTAAAACCAAAAAGGTCTCACGCAAGAACTATCTTCTCGTGCGGATCAAAGTTCTCGTGCGACTTGATCTTCAAAATCTTTGTTTTCATTTCCCAAGCCTTTAGGTTCAATCCAAACAATATTCCCCTAGGCTCAGTGAATCAAACCTTCAAAAGTCCATGTCTGAAACCTTGTAACTGCCCCCATAAGTGTTCATCTTATTGTCTTGGCCCTTCGTAATCAACCAACCGAATTGAGCTGCTAAAAGATGAATAGATTTATCAACATCAATTGTACATGCCTGACGCTTCATCAAATCTTCTCTTCTAAAGTTGAGCAAGTCAACTGGGTTGATGAGATGGTATTCTTTATCAACATCGGAGAATTGTATGCCTAGCGTTCTTTTCACAACCCCACCACATTGAGCAAGTCAACTGGGCGTGTATTGGAATCTTTCGAGCATATCTGGGATGCTCTTTCACTCTTATCTTCATCAGTTTGTGTGTGTTTGGATCTATCCGAGTCTCATTTTCATTGACTTTTGATTTGGCAGTCTTATTTGAAGTTGGATTTACTTTGACGCCAGATCCTGTTCCAAATCCAATTGGCCTTTCCATAATTACTTGTGTTGATGAATGGCACACAACCCATCGCATAAAGATCAGACGCTCTAAAAGTATGAAAGTGATGCTCCTCTTGATAATACTCTATCGCATTGGCGCATCTCTTTATAACATACATCTTCTTTTCACCATCATACGCCCAACTCAAAACAGGCTCTGAGTTTTCATACCTTGTAAATGGTTTGGAATATCTATGTGTATGAACATAAGCCGGCGATGGAGGAGCAACAACCAATATATTTCCGACCTGACGTAATGCAATCTTTCCTGTAATATTGTTAGTCTGTAAGGCCCCGTTCCTGGAACGCTTACAGCTGGACAATCATCGCACATAAAACTTATAATTTACATTTTCCATTTCCAAAACGTTGCAGCAGAATTCTTTTAACAAACCATTTCATTATAATTGCTTTTGCAAAATAATACATTGTAGTTAACTGTTACAAAATATCATAATTTGCATTACATCACAAAATCATTATAATTCTAAACAACAGATGCCATCCAAAAATGCCAAGTAGCTGCCCCGTGCCATCCTTAGCAACAATTACCTGCCAACTGGAAACACATAAAAGTCAGCGTTGCTGAGTGAGTTCTAGTTTTATAAATAAAATACTTTTCTTTCGATTAAAAACCATACATTACTTTCGTAAGCGATCATACATCATACGTACAAATAGATAATCTCATTATTATCTTTCATCATCTTCAACTTACATTCATTCATTCACTTATCGTAAATTTCGTTCGATCATTATTACTTTCACTTCTCTATGCTCCAGGCTAATGCCTCGAGCTATACCCCAAACATCATGCACAAGGCGGGTACTGGACCGAAGACTATAAATAGACTTCAAACATCATGCCCGAGGCGGGTCCAGCACCGGGGTATCATCATTTGGACCATGCCATGTGCTATACCCCAAACACCATGCACAAGGCGGGAACTGGATCGAAGACTATAAATAGACTTCAAACATCATGCCCGAGGCGGGTCCAGCACCGGGGTAAGCGACAATGGTCCCGTACGTATGGTCAGTCACAAAGACTAGACCCCAGTGTGCATCCTTTTGGGGTAGCTAACCCGCACACCGTTGAGCTAACACCCTTCACTGGGTGTGAACCTCCTTACAGTGCTTGCAAGACTTTTCTTACTTCCGATCGTTCATTAATACATGCATTCATTCTTTCTTACTTCATATTAGTTATCTTCCACTTTCGTTAAGTAATACTTTACATAAGCATATACATACGTCACACCACGTAAGGTCACGACATATACATAACATGGAACAACATCATTACAACAGCATACAAAGCATGCAAAACATAAACAAGCACAGTCCCCCATAAAACCTCCTTTTCTTAACACTTAAGCTCTACAACCCAAAATGTTTGAAAATTCTGTCTCCTTAATGAAATGCGAATGAGCAAACAAATGCGGATGAACAGACAAATGCGGATGAACAGACAAATGCGGATGAACACCTCAGAAAGTATTCTAAGTGTCCCAAAGAAATGCGCATGAACTAAATGCGGATGACTGAAGTTAAGGCACATGGACAAACAAATGCGGATGAACATACGACAAATGCGAATGAACACTTAGCTAATGGGGTGAACAACATAGTCGGTGTTCATCAAATGCGGATGAAGACTTAACTAATGCGGATGAACAACACAGCAAATATTCAACTTAATGAGGATGATCAACCAACCTGAAATCGCATCTTACACTATAATCAGTTCCTAATCCTCATTCTTATACATACATCGCACCTATCTAGCATGCTAATCTCTTAGAACAAGCGTACAACCACGTAAACCGAGAAAAACATGCAGGCCCTAACACACCCAATAACAGAACATGGCCAAACTTACGGTACAAAATACTGGACATACTAAAAGTTAGTTACATGTATTTCCAGCCCCAAAGCAGGTTTAAAACATAGAAACCGGGGATCTAGAACTCACCTTAGCAGCCTTCGAGTATGACTTCCTTCAAACCCGTCTGCACTATGAGTTCCACCACCTAGAAACCCACCAAAAACACACACCGAACACAACAAAACACACATAAGCATGCAACCGAGGCATAGGCCGGCCAAGAACAACATAAAAACCAAGAATTCTTACCTTGAATTCGGTTTCTTCTTCTTTCTTCAAAAAACCCGAGCTCTGCTCTTTCTCTCTCTAGAAAACCTGGATGAAAAGAGATGTGCAGAAAGTGTGGGCGGCCATGCCCACTTTATGCACTGACTTTTACACTTTTTGTCCTTTTGACACATTTATCCCCTCAACTTGGGTTAAATTGTGTTTCTTCCTTTTTCTGCACATTTATTCTTTCTTTCTCGTCTTTTAAAATTTTCCGGGTGTTACATAGTCTCATTAGTCTTTTGCTTAACTATAGAATCAATAACAATCTCCCCTCCTTCCACCAGTATATTAGAGAATAAGCTACTAAGATTGTTACCGAAGATGTCAGTATAATCAATATCATCATCAAGATCATCAAATGAACATATCTCCTCATCAGATACCTCAGCCTATATCTGTTGCTGGAAAGCATAAAGCTCTTCTCATACATATCCTCTATGGCTGGATCTAATGGAACACAATCCTTTGGATTATCAAGACTTGGTACGGAGACATTATCAGAAATTGATGCACCAGAAGGACTTGTAGTTGAGCTCATATCTCCTCCTTGATCATCATCATCATCATCATCATCACCTTTCTTCTTCCCTTTATCATCATTACCATCATCACCACCACCACCACCATCATCATCATCATCATCGTTACCATCTAAGTCATCTTTTTCTTCTTCTTCTTTATCACTAAAATCACAATAAACTAGATCTAAACCATCATCATCATCATCTTCATCAGGTTTAGCATGTTATACATTATATCCAGGCTCAACAAACGCTTCTCCAACATTTTGAACCACTAGTTGATCCTTAGTAACCTCTTCATTCACAGTCATAGTTGCTTCTTGATCAAGGCCAGTAGTCTCTGTTGCTTGTGAAGTAACAATAGGATCAACAATAGGATCTACATCAACATATTGCTATCCACTAGACTCTCCAACTTCTGTAGATCTATGCTGATCAGATGAGAATGAAAATCTAGAAGTGAGGTCTTTATGTTTTAACATGGATTCAGTATTACCACAAAACCTTGATACGCGACCCACTTCAGTTATAGAGAATTTAGTTCCACTACATCACAAAGCATATTGCTTTTCATTCTTAAAAGTCAAGTCTATCAACATATCAAACATAATCCAAGTCAGTTCCTTTTTAATCTTTTGTATGTAATATATCAAAATCAAGAAATGTACTATCATTTCCTACTTAAATTAAAAATTCGTTTTGTAATGATTAAATCAATTGAACAAAAACTTTTTGATATTTTTCAGCATTACTCCCCCTAAAACCAAAATCTTTTTTGCTACATTTTCAAATTTCTTTCCCTACAATTGTGATTATCCTTCAAAAAATGAAAATTTTAACAAAGTAAACAGAAAAATATTTTTGGTTTGAAGGTCTGATAGATGAACCAAAGTTAATAATTCCTAAAGATTGAACAAGAAAGTTGAAACATGAATGATCAAATCCCCTGGTAAACAAGTCAGTAATGTTTACATCAGATTTGACTTGAGCAAGGTATATAAGTTTTCTTTCAAAACAATCATGAATAAAATGCATGCGAATGTCAATGTGCTTTGTTATTGAGTGTTGAATGGATTCTTCATGCTATAGAATTATTACACTAGATAGTGGTGTTGAAAATATTAAGACTATAATCAAGAAGTTGTTGTTGAATCCAAACTATTTGTGAACAACAACTTGATGCAGCCACATATTCAGCTTCTATAATGAATATGAAAACTGTATTCTACTTTTTTCATTGCCATGTAATCAACCTATTTCTGAGAAATTGACACCCTTCTGTAGTTGATTTCTTGTCCAAATTACAAACACCATAATCACTACAGTGTAAGCATATAAGTTAAATTTAGAATTCCTAGGATACCAAAGTCCAAGCTATGATTGGCCTTTGAGATATCTGAAAATCCACTTGATAGCTTTCATGTGAGACTCATTTAGATTACTCCAATCTACATACATATTCTTTAACAGGGTTAGCATCATTAAGAAGTTTATATTTAAAGAATCGAGCATTCGTTTCTTTAGAAATATAATCTTCCTTATCTATATTGCCTTTTGAAACTAATTTGTTCTTGAAATCAATTTTCAATTTAGATAACAATGTTGTAATTTGTTTTCTTCCATTTTCATCATGAATGATTTTTGCTTTTAACTTATTTTTTTATAGACTCGATTTAACAATCAGTTGCGAAAACAGAAACATCAAACTTTTCCTTAACCAGTAGTGATTAATTAGAAGAAGATGAATTTTTAAGTACAATTTTTAATCTTATTATCTTTAAAATCTAATGCATCATCACTATGCCAATCTTCCACAAAACCATCTTTCTTCACACTTTCTACACAAAGGTTAAATTCATTTGTTTAATTTCAGTCTTGGTGAATGGATCAACAGTCAAAGGAATATTTACTAAAGGTTTTAAGTCATATTTTGGTTAAAATTCCAAACCATAACTCATATCTTCATCTATTATGGTAACTGATGAAGGTTAGCTTGTATAATCATGATTAATGGGTGGTGCTATTTTAAAGAATCCAATACCACTCTTACCACCATTTATCTTTTTTGTTATTTGGGATTTAATTATACCTTCAACCATATTTAAAGAAAGTTCAGATTTTTCAACTGTGAGTTTGGCAGATAAGAGTTCACTATTTAGTTTATTTATTTTAAAAGCTAGATCATTATTACGTTTTGTCAAATCTTTATTTGTACATTCTTTATCATGAAGATTTAGTTGTAATTGATAAATTGATTTGTTTAATCCTTCTAGTTTTTCTTTGAAAATATTTTCCTTATATTAGTATTTTCGAGTTTGATGTTGAAGTTTATCAACTTTTAAGATCAAGTGCCCATTATGAACTCTGTATCTTTAATTTACAAGAAGTAGTATGAATATTATTATATCTCTCAGGTGTAATATCTGACTTTGTAGTATCTTCTAGCACTCCTTTTACCATGAAAGCTTTGGGATCTTCCTTTCTTTCACCAATCTCTTCTTTTGCTAGTATTTCTGGAGTAATCTTGACAACTTTATCATTTTGAGTATAAGCAGGTGCTGGAGTCTTCTCAACAGCAACAGAAGATAAACTTTCCTTTTCTTGTTTAGCTGGAGTCTTTTCAACAGCTCTTTCTTCAGTGTTGATTAACAACCTCAATCTTCTCAACTAGTGCTAGGGTAGTCTTAACAGAATTCTCAATAATAACAATGTCATCATCCTGGTTTTCCTGAGCTTCAGCAAAACTCCTTCAAGTAGATAACTTGACACAAACTCTACAAATAGATTTTATGTGATCTCTTCTTCATTAATGGTTTTAATCTCTGCTAATAATATTATAGATAATTTGAGATCTAGTATTTCCATCTTATCAGACCAATCATATTCTCCATTGGTCTAAGAAACAAGAGCTTTGTTGCTGGAAGTACTTGGTTTATTATTCTTGGTTTCAACTTCAACTATCACCATTCTCTTACCACCTTCATTCTGGTTAATCTTTGGTTCTGTGCATTCTCTAGCAAAATGCCCAGGTTTGTCATAATTATAGCATCTCAAACTAGTCTTGTCAAACCCAATCTTACATTAATTGTTTACTCCAAACATTTTCTGACCCTTTCTTCTTGCAAAGTTCTTTGCCCTATAAACCACCATGCCATTTGATATTTTATATCATTTTCTTCAACGTCATCTGTGTTAACTTGCTGTAAGTCATCAACCAGTGTGTTTGTTGCACTTAATTTTCCTACCATGAAAGCTTCATAGCTGGACATGGAATTAGTGAATAATGCAAAGTTTTCTTCAATAATTTGAATGGTTTGTTTTGATGAGTTGGAGTTAGCAACAAAAGCTTGTTAAATTTGAGGTGGAGGCTGAATCAATGAGTATGAGTGGGCTTGAGGTTGAGAGGATATGTGTCGAGATTGCATGGAATTGAATTGATTAGAATTAAAAACTTGGAAATGAGGTATAGGAGTTTCTTGGATATTAGGAATGACAGCGCTCCCAAACTGCTGTTTTTAACACATTTGAGAGTAGCTCACATAATAATTTGGATTGCTTGCTATCTTTGCATACAAAGCAGTTGCTTCAGCTCCCATTGAGTTCAAATGGTTAGCAGCACTTTACTTATCATCCATTTTATAAGTTTTTATGGTCGGAATCGGATCCTTAAGGAAAGAATGTGAATAGATCTTAAACGATGGAAGTGTAATTATTATTCCAATTGTATGGCAATGAATTCAATAGCCTTTTGTTGATAGATATGTTTTCTAAAATAATACTAGCACTTTTCATCTTGGAGATCAACCTTTACAAATCTTGACATTTGAGTCTCCAATGTGTTTCCAAGAACATGATTAAACATACTGAATTCTTGATTTAGCATATCCTTTCTACTTTCACTCATATCCTTGTTTCCCATTATCTGAGTTTCCTTGGCATCCCATAACACTTTGGATTTTCTAAATTCCTTTAATTTTTGAGCGATTTCAGTGGTAAAGGCCATAGAAATTGCAGCATAAGCTTTATCATCAAGTTCAACCTTCTTATATCTTCCTCATCCTATAAGTGTTCAAGTTTTGGAACTAGTTCTCCCTTTTTATTTGTATACACAGGAATATATAGTCCGTATTTGATTGACTACATCCTTGGTTTGGTGTAAATGACATGATTCTCAAAACAATACACCCAATCAGGGCAGTCGTTTTCACTCAAAGTAGCAGTTTCCATTTTGAAAATCAGAATTCAAACTTTTTAGAATTTCTTGAAAATCTGAACTTCTCGCGCAGGACAATTACTTAAAACTTTTCACTTGGCCTTTTCACTTGAACTTATCACGCGAAGAGTTTGGTAACTGAATTTTGCGAAATTTTGAAATTCTCGCGTGAAAGGAATCTTTTTGTAACAAACTTTTGCAAATTTACCAACTTTTCGTGCGAATAATAAGCTTGTCGCATGTGAATAATAAGTTTTCGTAGATTCGATTCAGTGCAATTTTGATCTTTTTCACTTCAAACTAATCACCAATTTGTTAGAAGTTTGATAATTGAGCTTCAAAATAATGAATTAAGTTCAAGTTTGATCCTAATTATCACTAATTAAGTCAATTAACTCCATTTTAACCATGAAATGGTCTTCAAATATTCAAATGAGCATGTTTATATTTTCTCTGACCTCAAATACATCCCAAATCTTCATAATACCATTCAAATCAAATCAATCTTCATGAAGAAGCTGAATTAGTAGCTCAAACACACTTTAAAGTGCTTCAAGTTCTAATAAAATCGATCTAGAACACTCATGGCTCTGATACCAATTGCAAAAGATCATGGTTTCTTTGTAGATCGATCTTGTGTTAGAGACGTGGAATGAAAACTAACACGAATTCATGTTAAGAACGAGAAGAATCAAGAACAAGCAATAGTAAATGTAAACGTTGTATATTGCTCTCTGAAATTAAATAACATAAGTTGAGAATTTTAGGATTACCAACAAAATGAACTAAGCAAAATATATATACTAAAGCCAAAAAGGTCTCGTGCGAGAACTATCTTTTCACCCGACTTGATCTTCAAAATTTTGTTTTGATTTCTCGAGCCTTTAGGGACAACCTGTGCACTGCCTGATTTTCATTCGAGCAAAAAGATACATGTTTTTAAACAGGAAACATTTTAACTACAAGATGTGTGCTATTAAGGCATATGAGATATTGACAATGGACCGAATGATAGAAATCGGTCACCGGTTAACTAACGCAAGGTTACCACGTTATAGGCAACTGATTTAAGGATGCAAATTAGTAGACGAGACATTCTAATGATACGTGTTGATATCATAATAGAATGACAATATGTAGCAAGGGCCAGTTTATAGTTGTTTGTTTAAGCTAATATACATTCTTTCCTAAAAAATGATGAACTTTTTTATTATTATTGCCATTAGTGAACTTTTCGTTAAGATTTTTGATAAAATAGTTAGTCTATGCTCACTTTTTATGAAAGTTTACTTAATAATATAAATCTATTGATAAAATCACCAATGTAAGATAACCTAAAATATATTTTGGCACACATCCTATGAATGAATCGACAGTCAGGTATTTTACTTACCTACACATAAGCTTCCTATACTCTCTATAACATCCCATCTCCTTTCATAGCACTTGCTTCCCTAACAGATAGACTTCCTATCAAATCAGTCCCTAGAGAGATCCCAGATTCTAGAAACACACAAGCTACAACTTTCTCCTTTGGACCCTCGCAAACTATTGTTACAACCCCAGAGACCGAGTGATCCTAACTTCACTCTACCTCAGCTTACCTTCTTTCATTGCCTCTCTATTCTAGGTCCGTTGCTAGCTTGTTTCCTTCTCTTTCACCATGGAGATGTGATTACAATATTTGGATGCCAACAATCTTGATAAAACGCACTTTGGTGATGTAGCTTAGAAATAATTTAGAATAGGTAGCTTTTTGGCATGGAAGACATAGGAATCATGCCCGCCTAGACTTATATTCTAATTTAATATATTTGAAACAACGTACATATCATTTAAATTTTAATAAAAGCTAAAATTATTTTTATTGTGTTGTCTTGATGTAAGGATCAACACAATACAACGAAGATCGATCTCGTGATGAGAATGCAGAATGTAATCATCACGGAATATAAGATTGAATAGAAAATGAAGAACACAAGAGTAAATAAACTTCTCAATTCGATTGCACTCTGATTTTCAATGTTTACAAGTAAGACTAAAATCAGGAAATACACAAAAGCTATTCTATTACATTACAAAACTCCTATTTATACAAAACCAGAGTTCTCGCACGAGTCACTAGTTCTCGCGCGAGTGACTAGTTCTCGCGCGACTTGATGTTGTCGCGCGAGAACCAGTTTTCGCGTGGCAACTTAAACTTCTCGCAAAAGCTTGATCTTCTTATCTTGATTTGATTTCCCAAGCCTTTAGGTTCAACCCCTACAATCTCCCTCTAGGCACGGTAAATCAATGCTGTTAGAAGTCCACACCATAAACTTGATAACTGCCCCCATAAGCGTACATCTTGTTGTTCAGGGCCTTCATGATCATCCAACCGAACTGTGCTGCTATGAAATGTATAGATTCATGAGCTGCAATTGGACAAGCCTGCAACTTCATCAAATCTTCCTTTCCAAATTTGAGCAAATCCACAGGGTCAATGACATGGTATTCCTTATCTTCACAATTTATCAATGCATGTCCGGTCTCCTTTTCACAACTCCACCCCTTAAGCTTTGATAAGCTATTAATTGGCATGGGAGCATGAATAGGGATCTTCTTAGCATACCTCAGATGCCTATAAATCCTTATCTTCATTGGCTTGTTCATGTTTGGGTCAATCCGGGTCTCATCTTCAATGACTTTAGATTTAGCAGTTTTGAAGTCTTTGAAGTTGGTTTTGCTCTGTCTCCAAATCATGTTTCTTATCCAGTTTCCTTTGCTGTAGTTGCTTGGGTTAATACACGGAACACGACCCATGGCATATAAATCCGATGCTCTGAGTGTATAAAAGTTTTGTTCGTCTTGAAAATATTCTATAGCACCACCTCTTCTCTTCACTATGTACATCTTCTTCTCTTCATCGTATGCCTAGCTAATGAAAGGTTCTGAGTTTCCATACCTTGTGAAAGGTTTGGAATGCCTCAGCATGTGAATATAAGCTGGTGGAGGAGGAGCATTAACTGTTAAGTTTTCGACCTGACGCAAAGCACTTTGACCCGTAACATTGGCTGTCTCGCCAGTCGTTTGCTGTGTGCTCGACTCTCCTATGATCTCTCCCTCTTTATTCAAAGTATCTGAAAACAAGTCTTTAAGACTATTTCCAAATATATCTGTGTAGTCTATCCCTTTAACCAGATCATCAAAATCACCAAGATCTTCTTCAGATTCTTCAGCAATCAAACTTTGCTGGAATGTGTAGAATTCTTTCTCATACACTTCTTTTACAGCTGGATCTAATGGCGTATAGTCAATGGTATCATTGGGACTTGGTCCGAAGACATTTTCAGCTCCTGATGACCCAGAAGCACCAGCTGCAGAACCAACATCACCACCTTGATCATCATGATCACCCCCATCATCTTTCTTATCATCATCTCCCTCATCACCATCATCATTATCATCATTCTCATCATTATCTTCAATCTTATAATCACTAGAATCAAAATCAAACAAATCCAAATCATCTTCATCTTCAACTGGGTTAGGAATAGGAATCATATGCTCAGGCTTTATAAATGTCTCTCCAGTATAAACTATAGGTTAGTCCTCAGTAGTCATAAGGATATCTATGGAAGGTGACCCTTGACCAACATCAGCAGTCTTTGTTGTCCCTTCTTGAACAACAGGATCAACAGGATGCTCTGTAGCTGCAATAGGATCTTCAGCAGGTTCAGGACCAGCATGTTGCTGTCCACTACTTTCTCCAACTTCTGTGGTCCTTTGTTGTGAAAACTGAAATGACCCACTAGAAGTGAACTCCCGCAGATTCTGCTCTAGAATCTAAACATAACTAAATATAAACGTTTGCTGATGTTCAAGATTCCTGATTCTTTCATCTCTCTCAAACAACTGCCTCTGCAGATCATCTATCATTTGGGTCTTTTCCAACATTTCTCTCTCCAAATTACGTACCTGTTCATCAAGTATGATACGCATTGGGTGAACTAGTTGAAGCACTAGCACCTCGTCTAAACTCAGGAGGAGTGTTGGTGAAGTCTTC
Organism: Flaveria sonorensis; assembly: GCA_025506505.1. Lineage (NCBI taxonomy): Eukaryota > Viridiplantae > Streptophyta > Magnoliopsida > Asterales > Asteraceae > Flaveria > Flaveria sonorensis. Next base: position 22,244,745 of record CM046433.1, read on the forward strand.
CATACCTATGGTATCCTTATTCACCTATTCTCTAGAGGAGTCCTCAAAATATCAGTAGTAGAAGAGGGCATGTCAGATGATATTACAGTAGTTGGTTCTGTAACTATCACTGGTGTCTCTGTTGGTGTTGCCTCTCTTACTGTTACTGGAGTCTCAGTAACTGGAACCTCCTCCTCAATTGGCTCAGTGGTCATGGGGGTCTGACATTTTCTCAACACGCCACGTCCTCTACCCCTACCACGAGGACTGTCACCTACTCTTCTTGCCATTCTTTTCCACCTTCCCTTAGCGACAGATGCTTCTTTGGGAACAAAATCAGTGTCACGCTCCTTAACAGTATGTTTTGCTGGAGTTTCACGTACTCTGGGACGTTCTTGTAAAACATAAGGCACATTCCCTACTTGGTCACTATCGGTTTCACTATCACAGTCAGTGAACTAAGAGTCTATTTCAGCATCTATATCAGATCTTCATGCACCTTGAGAACTTTCAGGTGCTTCTTATGCAACCTGTGTAGATGTACCAGCAGTATCATCTCTATGAATGTGAGGCGTAGTAGTCTCTTGTGGCGGTGCATCAGCTTGAAATTCTTCAACAAACCTTCCAAGCTTAGCAAAATGAACATCGTTCCAGGTGTTCCCTCTGGGCCCCAACAGATAAGTGAAAATATCCTTCTTCATCACCATTACAGCATAGGTGGATGAGTTAGATACAGCTAACACTGGATGAGCAGCATTCACTATAAGCTGAATAAACTATGGGTGCATCACAAACTTCTTTCCCACTGTGGCTATAATATTCTTTAGGAGTTCCCCAAAAATAGCCTTGGATATGTTGAATGGAAGTTCATCACTAAGAGAAATCAGCAGGGATCAGAAAACCGCAGTAAGACTATCCATGCCTGCCTTCAGATTACTTAGGCAATGGATTATAACATGGAATAAGTACTTCCAAAACGGTGGAAGATACTTCTTCTCAAGAGATGGATATTTATGGTCATATCCCATCCTCTTGAGGCAATCTCTTACTACATCGTCATCTAACTTTACTGGTGCGTTGGGCAGGTCTTCAAGTAAAAGCACATTGTTGATCACTTTAGCTGTGATCACTACCCTCTTCTCTTTCACTATAGCTAAAATACATGGTTCTCCAGCCTCATCAATCTCGTTAATAGCAGACTGCTAGAACTGGTCGATAACTTCAGTGAAAATAGACGGATTAGCCGAGATGGCATAATGAATCCATGATGACTTCAGACCGTCAATCAGTGATCGAAATAAAGCTTTGTCATCTGGTACGTCTCCCAGATATGCTACAGCATTATGGTTTTTATTAAAAACCAATGGTCGAGCCATTTGAAACATGAAACAAAATTGATAAGTGCAAAGATACTTAAAACATGAAACAATATTCAAATTAAAACAGAAAATGACACTTAGAAAAATTTTGGAAAATGAAACTTCTCGCGCGAAAGCTTTAAGTTTTAGAAATAACTTCTCGCGCGACAAGATGAGTTTTCACTTGAAACTGACTTTGACTAAAAGTCAACTTCTTGCATGACAAGTTCATTTGATTTTAAATTTTCAACTTTTTAATTTTGAATTTTAAATAACTTAAATAGCCTTTGATTTGTTTTGAAAAAGATTATGTTTAACTAAGTGTTTACAATTATTCTAACACCCTTAATTTTGTAAAAGATATAGAAATAAAACAAGTAGAAAAGCATATGTAAACAGACAATATTAACTAACTAATTATTTACTTAACTATTTTTACTTTTATTTTTATTAAATTTTCAAGTACAAGATAATATTTCTTAGAAATCGATCATTACCATCATCCAGCTTTATTATAAATGGAACTGGTTATGTTGATTGTTAATATATTGTGTCCTATTTAAACTTGGACTTCAAGTTTACTTAGACACATAAGCTGTGATTTTATCATGTTTTGATTAAATTATATGTCTTCAATGTGTCCCACAATCAAAAATCCAATAGAACCGTATCTAACTTCAAGACACTTTCAAGATTTCAAGTCACCCCAATTTGACTTAAACCTTTCACTTCTGATGTAACACCCCGAATTTTCATTTAAAAGAAGAGGAATGGAAAGTAAATAGAAAGAAAGGAAAACAAGCTCAAAGTGGAGGGGTCAAAGTGTAAAAAGGACAAAACTTTAATATTTTATTATATAAATGGGTATGGCTGCCCATTTTGGGTTCTTCAATCAGCTTCTCAGCTGAAAAAGGAAGAAGAAGAAGAAGCTTTTGGTTTTAGAGAGAGAAAGAGGAAGAAGAAGCTTCAAAGGTGAGTTTTTCTTGTTTATGAGCTCGGTTTCAGCTGGGTTTTGAGTTCTAACCTGAAGTTCTTTGTATTTGGTGCTTGTTTTCGGAGTTTTAGTGTTGAAACTGTGGGGGAGCTTCAAATCCGAAGTGAAGTGCTCAAGGCTGTTCAAGGTGAGTTTCTAGAACCCCTCTTTTACTGATTTTTAAAGTTTTGGGGCTGTTATGCATACTAAGCAAACATTTTTAAAAAGAACCGAATGTTTATGCTTGTTGTTGTTCGAATGGTGTTCTGTGGTTTTAGCTTTGATGATGTTATAGAGGTTAGAATTGTTGTTAACATGTTTTAAGGGCCTTAGAATGTTAGATCTGTGTTTGGGTAGTGTTAGAATGATTATCGGGTGTTTTGGGTAGTTAGAAATATGTTCAGAATGTTCCCATGTGCCTAACTGATATGTGGCTAAGTGTCCTGATGCGCCCAGAGTCATGCGCCCAAACAGGGGACATGCGCCCAAACAGTACCCTCATGCACCCAGAATGTTGCTTAGATGACTAAGTGTTGCTCATGCACCCAAGTGACCTCATGCGCCCAAGGTCATGCGCCCAAATAGTGGACATGCGACTGAACAGTGGTTCATGCACCCAGAATAAGTGTTAATGAGCCTAAGTATTGGTCATGCGCCCAAATAGTGCCCATGCGCCCAGAGTTGCCCATGCACCCAAGGGTTGAAGCGCCCACATAGTGGTAATGCGCCTAGGTAGTGCACATGCGCCTGTATAGTTGTAATGCGCCCAGACTGTTTTATACTTAGAATTTTATTGCTGATGCGCCTAGAATGTTTTAATGTGCCTTGTTTTAGACTTAGGATTTTCTAAGGGCTTTAAGAGGTGGTTGTTTGAGATAGGTTCCTTGGTGATGTGTTGGCTTATGCTTGATGTATGTATGATGTTATGATGTGGTTTTGTGTGTGTGTGTGTGATGTGTTATCTTTCTTCATTAAACGGTTTTCAAAACGTATGTATTTTGTTATATTATACGGTATGTATGATGTTATGACTTTACGTGGTATGATGTATGAATGAACGTAAAGTATTATGTAACGAAATGAAAGATAACGATAATGAAAAATGGAAAGTAATGAATGAATGAAAGTCTTGCAAGCAATGAATGAGGTGAGCAACCATGTTGTCGTAACAGACTCGTAAGGGGTTTAATCCATGAGATTGACCCGAAGGATGTCTGTGATGCTCACCCCGGTACTGTGTCGGTCTTCGGACATGAGTCGGGGGTTTGTTTACAGACCTCGGCACAGTACCAGTCTTCGGACATGAGTTGGGGTGTTGCAAACAGAGACGGGGTCCTTGTCGCGTACCCCGGTACTGTGTCGGTCTTCAGACATGAATCGTGGGTTTGTTTGCAGGCCCCGACATAATATCTGTCTTCGGACATGAGTCGGGGCTATTGCATGGGACAACATCTAGATAGAAGTGAAAGATAACGATAAAAGTTCGAAACGTACGAAATGAACGATGATGAAGATAATAATAAATATTACCAAAATGTACGTATGATGTGTCATCGCGTACGATTGCGAAGGTTATGTTTTAACGAAAGTAAAGTATTTTATTTATAAAACTAGAACTCACTCAGCGTAGCTGACTTTTTGTATGCATGATAGTTGGCAGATATTTTGTTGATGCTGAGGAGTTGCAGGCATGGATGCATACGCTACTGGGAACGTTTTGAGACTGGCATCCACATTTTGATATGATGTTGTAATCTGATATGTTTTTAATTATTAATAAAAGTTTTTAAATTCCGCTGCAAAAGTAATGTCTGTTTTAAATAAATTATGCGATGACGATCCAGTTGTAAGCGTCCTGGGAACGGGGCCTTACATCTGATTAGCCTTTTCAGAAATAATTTTCTAATATAATATTTATGATGAGCATAACTAGCCTGAGAAACATTTGTGAACATAGAATGTTAACAAGTTTTATGACTTATTAACAGCCAGTCGGACATATGTTTTTGCCCTCGCAACACGTTTAGGACTTACATGCCAAGTCGGACTTACATGCCCCATCTTTTGATTTTACCTCCTGTGTCAGAACATATTCTCAAAAAGAAAAAATATTTATCATATAGTATGTATGTCTTTTACATATCTTTTATTAATGTGCTCATTGACATCTTTTATTCCTATATGGCCTTTTGGCTTCTTATTGCTCATTTTGTTTGTTTTTCTCTTTTGTATTTTGTTTTCATTTGTATATCTATTTTTGTATTTTGATTTTTACATATATATACAATATCTGAAAGAAAGTGAATCAAAAAGTAACTGGCTTGAGTATGACCAGACTATAACTCTCAGTCTGTTTTAGCATGTAATGAGAGTTACCACAAAACCTTGATGAGTTACCCACTTCAGTCATAGATAGTTACTTTCAGTGCATCACAGAACATAGTGCTTTTCATTCTTGAATGTCCAGCCTATCAACATATCAAACATAATCCAAGTCAGTTTCTTGTAATCCTTAGGATGCAATGATTCAAAATCAAGAAATGTACTATTATTTCCTGTAAACTCTTGAAAATTCAATTTTCTCAATTTTTGTCAATCAAAATATTTTTGTACTTTTCTTCAAACTATTTACTCCCCCTATGAACAAAATCTTTTTAAGTATTTTCAAATATTCTCCCCCTAAAATTGTGATTATCTAAATAAAAAAGAACAATCTTAACCAAAAATAAAGAAATTTTTTTTTTGTAAAGGGTGTAAGAATAAAAGTTAACCCCAGTTAATCATGCCCAAAGATTTAACTAAAAAACCAAATCTGGAATGATCAAACGCCTTAGTAAACAAATCAGCAATGTTGTCATCTGTGGAAATGGATTCCAAATGGATAAGTTTGCGTTCAAAACAATCACGAATGAAATGCATGCGGATGTCAATGTGTTTTGTCTTTGAATGCTGAATCGGATTCTTCACAATGTTAAAAACTACAGTATTATCACAAAAAATTTTAGTATCATAAATATTTAGGCCATAATCAAGGAGTTGTTGTTGAATCCAAACGATTTATGAGCAACAACTTGATGCAGACACATATTCAGCCTCTGTAGTTGAATGGATACTATTTGCTATTTCTTGCACTTCCATGAAATCAACCTACTGCCAAGAAATTGACAACCGCTCATAGTAGATTTCCTATCCAAGTTACATCCTGCATAATCACTATCAGTGTAAGCAAATAAATTGAAATCAGAATTTTTAGGATACCAAAGGCCGAGTGTTGGTTGACCCTTGAGATACTTAAAAATCCTCTTGACAGCTTTCATGTGAGATTCTTTTAGATTACTTTGATATCATGCACACTAACAAACTGGAAACATAATGTCCGGTTTGCTTACAGTGAGATACATCAGGGATCCGATCATGATCGATACATGTGTTGATCAACATCTTCTCTCGTGACATCTGGAGTCAAAGTAGGACGAGAAGACATAGGAGTAGGAGCTGTCTTGGAGTCTTGGAATTTGTATATGTCTAGGATACTGTGAATATATTTTTCTTGATGTATCAGTATTCCCGAATCAGCTTGTTTAACTTGAATGCCCAAGAAAAACGTCATTTCTCCAAGAGAACTCATCTCAAATTTCTTCTTCATTGCACAAAACATCATTGGTAGATCCAAAGATAATATCATCAAAATAAACTTGAACTAGAATAAGATCATCACCAGTCTTCTGCATGAATAAAGTTTGATCAATCGCACCTCGTGTATAACCATTTGCAAGCAAATGTTCTGTGAGAGTGGCATACCAAGCTCGAGGGGCTTGTTGTAAACCATAAAGTGATTTGTCTAGCTTGTAAGCATAGTCAGGATGATCTGGATCTTCAAAACCCGATGGTTGACAGACATAGGTTTCTTCTTTCATTTTGTCATACAAGAATGTAGTTTTGACATCCATTTGATAAACTTTGTAGTTTTTGAAAGAAGCATATGCCAAAAAAATTCGTATAGCTTCTAGTCGTGCAACAGGAGCGTATATATCTTCATAAACAAGCCCTTTAATTTGATAGAATCCTTGAACAACAAGTCTGGCCTTGTTGCGTACAATCACATCCTTCTCATCCGTCTTGTTCTTAAAAATCCATTTCGTAACCAATTGGCAACTTACCATTTGGCAATTCACACAGATGCCTAACATTCAGCATTTTGAATTGCATCAATTCATCCTGCATGGCCTCTACCCAACTGTTTTCTTTTAATGCCGTTTCAACATTTTTTGGCACTATTTGAGATAGAAAACATGAATATAAACATGTGTTTATCGTTCCTTATTGACTTCGAGTTATGACACCTTGTGATAACGGACCAATAATTGCTTTCGTTGGATGGTTTCTATGAATTCTCAGCTGTGGAATAGCATCTTCAGATATAACTTCATCTAAGTTAGACATAAGTCCAACTGGTTCATCAGCAGTGCTCCCTCCTTCAGGTTGATAAACAATATATTCATCTTGAATATCATTGTTGACAAAAAGATCTTCAAATGGTACTTGAAATGTATCAATTGGTTCAACTTGAGTAGAAGAGGAACTCTGATCTAAAACTTGTGGAGCTTGTTCAACAACTGGATCATCATGAGGTAAATCCATTTCAGAAACAAAAGTTGGAATAGTTGTAACACTTGAAGAAGAAGGTATATCTGAAGATATTCCTTTTTCTTGAGAAGTCATAGATCTAATATCATCAGCAAAGATATCTGGAATTGAAGATGTCAAAGGTAGATTAGCAGTAGAAACATTAGATGATCAATTAAATGTTTCAAATAAAGAAGCATAATCATAAACCCATGAAGGTAAAGAACCTGCATCTGTTTTGTTAGATTCGTGTCAATCAATATCAAATGACTTGATTATTTGTTTCGATATTTTATTATAAACCCGATACGCTACTTTGTTGGTTGAATATCCAACAAAATAACATTCATCAACTTTTTTATCAAATTTTAATTTATTATCAGATGTGTTTAACAAAGTACAACAACATCCAAATATTTTGAAATATTTGACTTTGGGTTTGTGTTTGAAAAAGATTTCATAAGTAGTCGTATTTTGTTGTTTATTGATTAACACACAATTCTGAACATAACATGCAGTGTTAACAGCTTCAACCCAAAAGAATAAAGGTAATTTGGCTGCTGATAACATAGTTCTGGCTGCTTCAATTAAAGTTCTATTTCTTCTTTCTGCAACTCTATTTTGTTGTAGAGTTCTTGTAGAAATGAATTGTCTTGCTATCGCCTTTGAATCACAGAATTCATTCAATGAACGATTGTAGAATTCTGTTCCATTATCACTACGTATGCATTTGATTGTTTTGTCCGTCTGATTTTCCACGAGTGTCATGAATTTTATCAGCAAATGAGGTGTCTCATCTTTGGTTGCTAAGAAGAAAACCCATGTAAATCTAGAAATATCATCAGTAATAACTAAACAATACGCACGACGTCCTAAACTCAAAACACTAACAGGACCAAATAAATCCATGTGTAATAATTGAAGAATAGAGTCAATTTTGGTATGACCAATTGGTTTATGAGGAAATTTGTGTTGTTTTCCTTTTGAACATGACAGACAATGTTCATTTAGTTGAAATTCTTTCAAAGGTAGGCCAATAAAATGATTTTCTCTAACCAGTTTGTTCATAGTTTTAACATTAACGTGACTAAGATGACGATGCCATAACAATGTATCGCTTTCCGAGGCTTTAGATAACAAACACGACGCAGTTACAAAGGAATGTGAACCATTCATGTCTAGTAAATACGTGTCTTTGTCTCTCGTAGTTCTTAATAAAATCCACTCATCAGGAATTACAAAGCCAGGTTTTAAAATAAGATATTCTTTATCAGTGAAATGTGTTGAATACTTTTTGTCATGAATTTGAGAGACACTAAGCAAATTATGTTTTAGTTCCTCTAGAAAATTTATGTCATCAAAGTTTAATACACCATTTGTCACTATACCTTTCTTTGTAATTTTACCTCCTTTGTCTCCCGCAAAGATAACATATCCTTCGTTGTATGGTTGTATGTTGTTTAACAGAGATATATTACCAGTCATGTGTCTTGAACAACCACTATCTACATGCCAAACACTGTTGATAGCTTGACTTGGTTGTTCTTGAACAATTTGGACAAATTTAATCATTTTTAGGAACCCAAGCCATGGTTGACTTGAGCTCTTTGTTTTCATCTAAATATGATACATTTTGTAATATCATATCTCTTTTGTCATCGAAAACACATTTATCAACAACAACAGGCTCAGGGGATTTGTCTTTAGCTTTCCATCTTTGAACTAGTTTGATCGGTGGTGTGGTGGAATTGTTATCATCAACTTGTACTGATTTTACGGTTAACTTTTCTTTGTTTAAATCAGTATTGTTTTTAGCAAAAGAATTTGACTTATTTAAGTTTCTTTTCAAATTTACATTTACAAAGAAACATTTTCTATTGTTTGAAATTGAGTTATGAAATCTCTGTTTGCTTGTCAATTGATGTTGATGATGACAATTTCTAGCCTTGTGATTTGGCTTTCCGCACACATAACAACATATTTTATGATATGAATTAGGCGCTTATATGTTTTGCACAAACTATTTTGGATAACTTCCATAGTTATCACAGAATCTGGCCTTAGTATGTCCTTGGCCTTTTGATTCTTTGACAGTCTCTCTTTCCTTTTTCTCGTTATGAATTGTCGAAATGATTCCGGAGAAAATGAGGTATTGGTCCTAGCTTTTAGATTCATTACTGATGTTGATGTAGCATGATTTGTGACTTTATCCTTATGAATTGTCTGTACTGGAGTAGGACCAGTGTCTTTCAAACCTGTTCTACACACATCTTGTTTCACAGAGTTAGCAATAATAGAAGATTTATTTTTAAAGAAACTAGCATTGGTTTCTTTAAAAATATGATCTTCCTTATCAATGTTGCCTATAGAAACAAATCTGTTCTTGAAATCAGTTTTCAAGTTCATTTTTATTCCTTTTTCTTTTCTTTATTTGACAATTTTGAACATACATTTGAATCAACAAAAACTGCATCTCTTTCATTTATGACAGATGATGAATTACAAGATTGTTTTTCATTACAAATCTTATTTTCCTTAAATTCTATTTCATCATCACTCTCCCACTCTTCAACCAACCCTTCTTGCTTCACACCTTCTGTAAAAGAATTTCAAGATTTATATTAATTTCAGTTTTTATGACAGGGTCAACAGTCAGTGTAACATGTACTGGAGGTGTAAAGTTTGTGTTTGGTTGAAAACCTAATCCATAGGTCTCTTCATCAGGAGTTGTAATTGATGAAGGAAATGATGTATAATCATGATTAATAGGTGGTGCAATGTTAGCATAACCAACTCCACTTTTACCACCATTAATCTTTTGTGTCATCTGTGACTTGATTATACCCTCAACCATGTTTGATGACAATTCAAATTTTTCAACAACTAATTTTGCAGATAAGAGTTCACTATTAAGTTTGTTAATTTCTAAAGATAGCACATCATAATGTGTTATTAATTCTTTTATATTACAATCTTTATCATGAAGTTTTAGTTTTGATTGGTAAACAGATTTGTTTAATCCGTCTATCTTTTCTTTGAAAATTTTCTCATCTGATTTATATTTACGAGCTTGATATTGAAGTTTTTAAACTTCTAATATCAGGCGTTCGTTGTGAACTCTATATATGTTTACCTTTTCTATGCATAAATCTGAACAAAGATTAGAATGTACCTCTTTGGTTGCTTCTGATTTCTTTGTCTCTTTAGGTACAACTTGTACCATGAAGACCTTTAGAACTATTGTTTCTTTTGCTTTTGTTGCTGGAGTGATCTCAATAGCACTTTGCTCTTTAGCACATGCAGATGCTGGAGTAAACTCAACAGCATTAACAATCTTTTCTTTAGTTTTGACTGGAGTAAACACAACAGTCTTTTCTTTCAGCTCAGCTTCCTTCTCCTTGACATTTGTAGAATAAGTTGGAGTTATCTCAATAGCTGTTTTCTTTTCACCTTCAACATTCACTGACAAACCTTCAACCTTTTTCACCTCTACTTCCTCAGATTTATCTTTCTTTCCTTCTACAAACACTCCTTTCAACACATCCTCAGTCACAAACTCAGCCAACACATTCTCCTCAACCGGATCTACACCATTTTGAATTTCTGCTAGTAAAGCAGTAGAAAGCTTCATATCCAGTATCTCTATTTGGTCAGACCAATCATACTCACCTTCAGTCTGAGATACCAATGCTTTGTTGTTGTTCGAAGAACTAGCCTTATCAACTTTTGTTTCAACCTCTACCATTATCATCTTTTTCCCGTTATCAACTTGAACAGATCTTCCCTCAGTTCATTCTCTAGCAAAGTGACTGGGTTTGTCACAGTTGTAAAATCTCACGTTTGATTTGTCAAACTTCATTTTGCTAGAGTTGTTAAGGCCAAAAACTTCTCTCCTTGTTCTTCGTGCAAAGTTCTTGGCACGATACACCACCATGGCCATCTGATACTTGATGTCATTTTCTTCTACATCATCAGGGTTGACTTGTTGCAAATAATCAACCATGATATTAGGTGCATTGAGTCTACCAGCAGAGAAAGCTTTATAGCTGTTCATGAATGAGGTAAATAGAGCAAGATGCTCTTCTGTAATTTGGATAGTCTGTTTGCTGGGTTGGGAATTAACAACAAATGCTTGTTGTATATGTGGAAATGATTGACTTTGAGAATTGGATGGGATAAATGGTTGAACTTGAGGCAATGATTGATCCTTGACAGCTGGATGGCATGATGCTGCTTGTTGCTGTTGCTGACACAATTAGGAATAACTGACATAGTAATCCGGATTAGTAGCCATTTTAGCATACAAAGCAGATGCCTCAGCTCCCATTGTGTTAATGTATTTGGAAGCTCTTTGTTTATCATCCATGTCATAGGACTTGATGGTAGAAATCAGATCACTGAGGGACAAGGTAAACAGATCCTTGGCTCTTTTGATTGCAGTGTAGTTGTTGTTCCAGCTATATGGAAGTGAATTTAACAACTTATTGTTCACTGAAATGTTCTCCAATATGATTCCTGCACTCTTCATCTTGGTTATAAGCATCATAAATCTTGACATTTGAGCCTCCAAGGTTTCACCCAGTATATGATTAAACATATTAAACTCTTGGTTTAACATGTCTTTCTTGCTTTCTCACATATCCTTATTTCCCATAATCTGCTCTTTCATAGCATCCCATAGATCTTTCGCCTTTCTGTAGTCTTTGACATTCTGAGCTATCTCAGTTGTAAGCACCATAGTGATGGCCGCATACGCTTTGTCATCAGGCTCTCTCTTTTTCATGTCTTCCTTATCCCATAGATGCTCAAGCTTTGGCACCAAATCTCCCTTGTCATTAGTGTTGATTGGAATGTATGGACCCTTTTTAATGGATCTCATCATCCTGGGTTCCTTGTAAATGACATGGTTCTCAAAGCGGTAGACCCAATTAGGATAGTCTTCCTCGCTAAGAAGTCGGGGAAGCTTTGTGCTGGTTCTGATCTCATTGTCGAGATTGAGTGTAGCAGTAATGTGCTTTAGGTTTGCAATCTTTCTCACTTCAAAAACAACTTTCTCAAAAATTCTTGAAACTTGAATTTTTCGCGCGAATACTCAAGTTCTCGCATGAAATCTCACCAACTTTTCGCGCGACAACTTCTGTAACTGAATTTTTCGAAAACCACAAGTTCTCGCGCGAAAGAAATCATTCTGTAACAAACTTCTACGAAAACCACAACTTTTCACGCGAATACTAACTTTTCGCATAGTTTCTTCATCTTTTTGCCTGATGCATTTGTGCAATTTTTCAATTATTGATTAAAGTTTGATTAATTAAGTGTTCAATTATTGATTTAGGTTCAATTAAGATCCTAGTTGTCTCTAATTGATGCAATAAGGTTCAATTAAGGTCAAAAACATCTTCAAATCCTCAACTTTCGAGATAATCAGCTTCATCATCTTCAAATATGAACAAACTTAGAAGAAAACAAGTATATCTTCAAGTATCAAGCAAATCACGGTCAAGAACACTCCAAATCACTCACTTTCAATCTTCAATCAATCGATCTAGAGGAACAAGGCTCTGATACCAATTGTAAGGATCAACACAATACAACCAAGATTGATCTTGTGATGAGAATGCGGAATGTAATCATCACGGAATATAAGATTGAATAGAAAATGAAGAACACAAGAGTAAATAAACTTCTTAATTCGATTGCTCTTTGATTTTCAATGTTTACAAGTAAGACTAAAATCAGAAAATACACAAAAGCTATTCTATTACATTACAAAACTCCTATTTATACAAAACCAGAGTTCTCGCACGAGTCTCTAGTTCTCGCACGACTTGATGTTGTCGCGCGAGAACTAGTTTTCGCGCGACAACTTTAACTTCTCGCAAAAGCTTGATCTTCTTATCTTGATTTGATTTCCCAAATCTCTAGGTTCAACCCCTACATTTGATATTAGTGGGTCACATGTAACTTGTACCTAGGACGGGTGTGACATTGATATGTATGTATTAATTCCATAACATACATGTATTATTCGTCCATTTGTTCGGTGTTAATATTTTATTGTTCACCATATAATATTGAAGTTACAATAAATATCAAATATACAAATAACCATGGAAATTACAAGAAAGTCCATTCACCAAATATACAAATTAACCTAAAGTCTTTTCACTGTTAATATTCAGATGACCATGAATTTAGAAGTTAGAATAAACATCAATCGCCTGTTCACTGGTACTGTTATCACTCATATGCGTAAAAACTCAAAATGAATCAACAATAACTAAAAAGCTTCAATTGGCACCAATTATTTGTTCAATGTTACTCTTAATATTGATAGAGTCAAAATAATAGTTCATGTTGACTAAGTTTTAGGGTTTATTTCATGTCTCAATTTGGTTTTGTTTGTTTCTAGTTTAGCGATACATGCTAGAGGTAAATCAAATTATTATGTTTGTAAGGGTATTTAAAGCTAGTGCATGAAGTTATGTTTGCTTTGTATAACTCAAAAAGAGACCCAACTACGTTTGATGAAGCAAAACAATATGTACTATTCTTGCCTTTTCTACTTAAAGGGATTGGAACGTATTTCAATTAGACATTAAAAGTGCTTTCCTTGATTAGGAGCTCAATGGGACTATTTATATAGACCAGCCCTAATGTTTTATGAGACCAGGAGAATAACACAAGGTGTATAAGCTAAATCGGGCCCTGTATAGCTTAAAAAAGCTTGGTTTAATCAAATAGAAGGTCATTTAAAGCGTGAAGGATTTAAGAGAAGTTTCTTCCATCAAACCTTATTCATGAAGAAGGTTTGGAACAAGATTTTGGTGGTTAGTTTATATCTAGATAATCTTATTTATGTCCAGAATGATAAGATGGTGTGTGAAGCCTTCAAATGCTCTATGCAAAAGGAGTTTGAAATGACCGATATTGGTGTTATGAAATACTTCTTGGTGTTAAACTACAACACATGGCAAATGGAATTCATCTATGTCAAAAGAAGTATATTAAGAACATTCTTATAGGATTTTGGATGAGTGGGTGTAATCCAGTGAGCAATCTTATTGTTACACTAACTACTCTAACAAAAGGAGAAGGGGGATATCAATGCCATGAAGTATTAACACCGAATTCGTAGTCTTATGTACATCATAGTGACTTTCCTTAGTTTAGCATATTCGGTGAACCGGCATTCAAGGTTTATGTCTAAGCCAAGGACGGAGCACTATGAAGCTGCAAAAAGAATCATGAAGTATTTGAAGGGAACATGTAATTTTGGTTTGTTTAATGACAAAGGGTCAAATAAGGTCTTTATAGATAGTGAGTATGTACGTGAGGTCGAAGACACGAAGTGCATATCTAGGTACATGTTTTTGTTCAAAGTAGGAGCAAGTTGCTGGAGTTCTATAAAACAAGAAATTGTTACTCTATCTTCTATAATTACAAATGTTCAGTGATAATACGTCAAGAATTAAACTTCTTTTAACCCTATTGTGCAAAGGAGGACAAGACACATTGATATTAGATTTCACTATTTGACTAATTTAGTGAACCAAGGAGGTGTGAAATTGGTGTATTGTAACATAGAAGATCAATTAGCAGATGTAATGACAAAGACTATTAGTTTAGAGGTGTTCAATAAGATGCGAAGACTAAAGACTGTTGAGTGTTTTGGAGGTAAACTGAATTCTTATTGCATATCAGTTTAAGGGAGGAAACGATAGAGTAAAAAGAATGGGTCATGTTGACAAAGTTTAGGGTTTATTCCACTTTTTATATTTGTTTGAGTTTGTTCCTAGTTTAGTAATACTCGTTCAAGGAATATCATAGTAGTCTGTTTGTAGGGCTATTTAAAGCCACTGAAACTTCATGAATAAAGTATAACAATTAGTTTAGAGTCAATATCTCTTCCTTTAAATATTCATATGAAATAGAAGTTAAAATAATTTACAGAATGTTAAAACCTTCTCTAAAACCTGCCATTGGTCAACGAAAACTTTTAAATTGGTGAAAGGAAAAACAAAGAAACTTGGTTACTGAAACATAGAAGTTGAATCTATATGGAACAAAAACAACAAAAATAACTTAAATTGTTCTGCCGCGGTTATACCTTGATAACTTCTTAATCGAAGTCATGATTCTAAACTCGGTCAGATCATCATTATTGAACTCCTCATTCCATGATTGCCACTAAGAACATAAGATACAAAACTATATAGTTGGGTTATAATGTAATATTAATTTGAATCGAGTATATATATGATATTTCCAACTTTTGATTGACACTGTAAGAAATTGAACCTAGAGTATCGGGAAATCAATTGAAGATGATGAAGATCAAACTTGCGTGAGAACTTGAAGTATCCACGTGAGAACTTACATCTCGTGCGAGAACTATTTTGTTTAGTATAAATAGTTGTTTTTGATGTAATTTAAACATCTTTTCTCACTTTCCTGATTTCGCACGTACTTGATGACAAAGCCTATGCTGCCATCACAATGGCACTTACCACTAAGATAGCCCAGAAATTCAAGGACTTCAGGAAGGCTAAAGATTTGTGGGATGCTATGGAAGAGCAGATAATGGGAAACAAAGACATGCGAGAAAGCAGGAAATACATGCTTGACCAAGAGTTCAATATGTTCAATCATATTCTTGGTGAAACTTTGGAAGCCCAAATGTCGAGGTTTGTAAAACTGATAACCAAGATGAAGAGTGCAGGAATCACACTGGAGAACATTTCAGTGAACAAAAATTGGTTAAACTCACTACCGTATAGCTGGAACAACAACAGCACTACTATCAAGAGAACCAAAGATTTGTTTACCCTATCTCTGAGTGATCTGATCTCGACCATCAAATCCTATGACATGGATGATAAACAAATAGCTGCCAATTACATAAAAACAATGGGAGCTGAAGTGTCGGCATTGTATGTCAAAATGGCTAGTAATCTGAATTACTATGTCAGCTATTCTCAGTTGTGTCAGCAACAACCACAATCAGCATCAGTTCATCAAACTGTCAAGGATCAATCATTGCCTCAAGTTCAACCATATATCCCATCCCATTCTCAAGGTCAATCTTCTCAACCTGCACAACAAGCATTTGTTGTTAACACCCAACCCAACAAACAGGCTATCCAGATTGCAGAAGAGCATCTTGCTCTATTTACCTCATTCATGAATAGTTATGAAGCTTTCTCTACTGGAAGACTCAATACACCCAACATCATGGTTGATGACTTGCAACAAGTTAATCCCGATGATGTAGAAGAGAATGATATTAAGTATCAGATGGCAATGGTGGTGTATCGTGCTAAGAACTTTGCAAGAAGAACTGAAGGAAAAGTTTTTGGTCTAAACAACTCTAGCAAAATAGGGTTTGACATATCAAACATGAGATGCTACAACCATGACAAACCTGGTCACTTTGCAAGA
Organism: Flaveria sonorensis; assembly: GCA_025506505.1. Taxonomy (NCBI): domain Eukaryota; kingdom Viridiplantae; phylum Streptophyta; class Magnoliopsida; order Asterales; family Asteraceae; genus Flaveria; species Flaveria sonorensis. The sequence goes on from CM046433.1 coordinate 22,261,122, forward strand.
GAATGCACTGAGGGAAGGTCTGTTCAAGCTGACAATGGGAAGAAGATGGTCATGGTGGAGGTTGAAACAAAAGGAGATAAGGCTAGTTCCTCTAACAATAAAGCACTGGTATCTCAGACAGAAGGTGTGTATGGCTGGTTCGACCAGATGGAGATACTAGACATAAAGCTTTCTACTGCTCTATTAGTAGAAATTCAAAGTGTGGAAAATCATGTTGAGGAGAATATTTAGAAGTGAAGAAGGTTGAAAGTGTGGAAGTGAATGTTGAAGATGAAAAGGAAATAGCCGTTGAAATTACTCTAGCTTATTCAAACACTGTTAAGGAGAAGGTAGAAGAAATGAAAGAAAAGACTGTTCAGAACACTCCAGTCAAAAATGAAGATTCTGAGAATGTTGTTGTGTTTACTCCAGCATCTGCATATGATGACAAGGAAAATGCTATTGAGATCACTCAAGCAATCAAAGTAGAAGACAAGATTGTTTTAAAGGCCTTCATGGTAAAAGTTATACCTGAAGAGACAAAGAAACAAGAAGGAAATGAAGAGGTACATTCTAATCTTTGTTCAGATAATTGCATAGAAAAGGTTAAAAGGTATAGAGTTCACAACGAATGTTTGATCTTGGAAGTTGAAAAACTTCAATATCAAGCTCATAAATATAAAAATGATGAGAAAATTTTTAAAGAAAAGATAGATGGTTTAAACAAATCAATTTATCAATCAAAATTAAATCTTTCTGATAAAGAGTGTAACATAAAAGATTTGACAGCACGTATTGATGAACTATCTTTAAAGATTAACAAACTTAACAGTGAACTCTTATCTGCAAAATTGGTTGTTAAAAATTTAAACTTTCATCAAACATGGTTGAAGGTATAATCAAGTCTCAGATGACACATAAAATCAACAGTGGTAAAAGTGGAGTTGGTTATGCTAACATTACACCACCTATTAATCATGATTATTCATCTTTACCTTCATCAATCACAACTCCTGATGAAGAGACCTATGGATTAGGTTTTCAACCAAACACAGACTTCACACCTTTAGTCAATGTTTCACTAACTGTTGACCCTGTCACAAAAACTAAAATTAATATTAATCATGATAATTTTTTTGTAGAAAGTGTGAAGAAAGAAGGGTTAGTTGAAGACTGGGAGAGCAATGATAAATTAGATTTTATGGAAAATAAGATTTGTAATGAAAAACAATCTTGTAATTCATCATCAGTTATAAATGAAAGATCATTAGTTTTGATTGAATCAAATGTCTGTTCAAAAATGTCAAATAAAGAAAAGAAAAGAGAATCAAAAATAAACTTTAAAAACAAAGAAAGTAAACCTATCACAACATCCATATCTGACTTGAAAATTGATTTCAAGAACAGATTTGTTTCAACATTGATAAGAAAGATCATAATTTTAAAGAAACCAATGCTAGTTTGTTTAAAAATAAACCTTCTATTATTGCTAACTCTGTGAAACAAGATGTTTATAGAACAGGTTTGAAAGACACCGGTCCTACTGTAGTACAAATGATTCATAAGGATAAAGCTACAATTCATGCTACATCAGCATCAGTAATGAATCTAAAAGCTAGGAAAAATACTTCATTTCCTCTGGATTCACTTCGAACAATTCATAACGAGAAAAAGGAAAGAGAGACTGTTAAAGAATCAAAAGGCCAAGGACATTCTAAGGCCAGATTCTATGATAACTATGGAAGTTATCCAAAACAGTTTACGCAAAACATATAAGCGCCAAATGTATATCATAAAATATGTTGTTATGTGTGTGGAAAGCCAAATCACAAGATAAGAAATTGTCATCATCAACATCAACTGACAAGTAAACAGAGATTTCATAATTCAATTTTAAATAATAGAAAATGTTTCTTTGTAAATGCAAATTTAAAAAGGAACTTAAATAAGTCAAATTCTTTTGCTAAAAATAATACTGATTTAAATAAAGAAAACTTAAAAGTAAAATCAGTACAAGTTGATGTTAACAATTTCACCACACTACCGATCAAACAAGTTCAAAGATGGAAAGTTAAAGACAAATCACCTGAGCCTTTTGTTATTGATAAATGTGTTTTCGATGACAAAAGAGATATGATATTGCAAAATGTATCATATTTAGATGAAAACAAAGAGCTCAAGTCAACCATGGCTTGTGTTCCTAAAAATGAATAAATTTGTCCAATTATGCAGGAACAACCAAGACAAGCTATCAACAGTATTTGGCATATAGATAGTGGTTGTTCAAGACACATGACTGGTAATATATCTCTGTTAAACAACATACAACCATACAACGAAGGATATGTTATCTTTGCGGGAGACAAAGGAGGTAAAATTACAAAGAAAGGTATAGTGACAAATGGTGTATTAAACTTTGATGACATAAATTTTGTAGAGGAACTAAAACATAATTTGCTTAGTGTCTCTCAAATTCATGACAAAAAGTATTCAACACATTTCACTGATAAAGAATATCTTATTTTAAAACCTGGCTTTGTAATTCCTGATGAGTGGATTTTATTAAGAACTCCGAGAGACAAAGACACGTATTTACTAGACATGAATGGTTCACATTCCTTTGTAACTGCGTCGTGTTTGTTATCTAAAGCCTCGGAAAGCGATACATTGTTATGGCATCGTCATCTTAGTCACGTTAATGTTAAAACTATGAACAAACTGGTTAGAGAAAATCATTTTATTGGCCTACCTTTGAAAGAATTTCAACTAAATGAACATTGTCTGTCATGTTCAAAAGGAAAACAACACAAATTTCCTCATAAACCAATTGGTCATACCAAAATTGACTCTATTCTTCAATTGTTACACATGGATTTATTTGGTCCTGTTAGTGTTTTGAGTTTAGGACGTCGTGCATATTGTTTAGTCATTACTGATGATTTTTCTAGATTTACATGGGTTTTCTTCTTAGCAATCAATGATGAGACACCTCATTTGCTGATGAAATTCATGACACTCGTGGAGAATCAGACAGACAAAACAATCAAATGCATACGCAGTGATAATGGAACCAAATTCTATAATCATATCTTAAACGAGTTCTGTGATTCAAAGGGGATAACAAGACAATTCAGTTCTACAGGAACTCCACAAAAAAATGGAGTCGCAGAAAGACAAAACAGAAGTTTAATTGAAGCATCCAGAACTATGTTATCAGCAGCCAAATTACCATCATTCTTTTGGGATGAAGCTGTTAACACTGCATGTTATGTACAGAATCATGTGTTAATCAACAAACAACAAAATATGACTTCATATGAAATCTTTTTCAAACATAAACCCAAAGTCAAATATTTCAAAACTTTTGTATGTTGTTGTACTCTGTTGAACACATCTAACAATAAATCAAAATTTGATGAAAAAGCTGATGATTGTTATTTTATTGGTTATTCAGCCAACAAAGTAGCATATCGGGTTTATAATAAAAGATTTAAACAAATAATTGAGTCATTTGATATTGATTGGCATGAATCTAACAAAACAGATGCAGGTTCTGCACCTTCATGGGTTTATGATTATGCTTCTTTATTTAAAACATTTAATCGACCATCTATTGTTTCTACTGCTAATCTACCTTTGACATCCTCAATTCCAAATATTTTTACTGATGATATTGGATCTACAACTCCTCAAGCAAAAGGAATATATTCAGATATACCTTTCTTCTAGTGCTGCAGCTGTTCCATATTCTGTTTCTGAAATGGATTTACCTTTGGATACAGTTGTTGAACAAGTGCCATAGGTTTCTGATCAGAGTTCATCTTTGTGATGACCCTGAAAATTAAGGTTAGGAGATTTGATATTAAGATTTTATTTAGATTAAATCTTATATAATTATGCATATTCCTAAGGTACCTTATGGGACTTAATTTTGTGATTTAACATTGTGATTATATATGTGCTAACATGTATAAATATATATGTGCATATAACATAAATATTATCTATACGCATGATTCTTTTTCATATGAATATGCATCTATGTTATAATCTTGATAAAATGTTTAGAAACTAAGTTATACGATTTTACGATTTTATGTTTAGTTACATGTATCATATACCTAATGACCTAAGTTCACTATAAAGCTATACAATAACCCCACTATAACACTTCATTGATATTAATCGTTTAAAACATCTTACCTTAACTAACAACATAAACACTAATTAGATTGCCACATAATCCACTAATAATCATTAAGAGTGCTTTGTTGTCCATATCCCGGTTGAATCAAGATATGAAACCGCCATAAATTCCACTCTCGGGTCTTACAATTTTCAAATACACACCATCACTTCTTCAAAGCTTTCTACTTTTGGTTTCAAACAACACACAACCATCACTCTCACATCTCATCTCTCGATTACAAGACCATAAAAACAACATACAAACCACCCTAAAGAACCTTGAATCTTTCGGCTTATACCTCATCCAAGCATCAACCTTTGAAGACTTTTAAAACATCAAGAACAACACACATTGGAATCACAAAGTTGGAAGCCATCTCTAGCCACCATCAGCCCTTATTCTCAATCCAATCACAAGGTTTTAATCTTTACAAATTATCTTGTATCAAGAGATTACACATGTGTTATAAATACGTATAACACATACGTATGTAACTAGTTGATAGGTATAAACATCAAAACCACTCCAAAAACATCTATAATATTTAATTTTCATCAGAAACAGTAACAAAGAGTTTATAAACTAAAAATTTAAAAAGACTCATGATAATTAAGATATTTTTCTTGAAAAATTAAGTAAAATGAGTCAAATAATTAAATGACTATGATTGTGGGAATAAAAATAATAAATTTATCAGAAATTATTAAAAATAATAATATGGAAATTTTGGGAAATTATTACTTGTTATATCAATTTATATGATTTATTGAAGAAAAATAGAAGAAAATGCTTAATAAAATATTTAAAGATTATAAAAACCTGTAAAAATTTTATATTGATCCCTATATGATATTAGAATTTTAGAATAAATTTCATGATTTATTTCATTAAAATAAACAAGTTATGTATTTTTGAATATATTATATGAAGAAAATCGAAATAAATAGTTCAAAAGGGTCAAAAATTCTGAAAAATTTATGACAGACTTTATATAATATTTATGACATTCTGTAAAAATTTAATAATTTTTAGACATCCGTATCTCATTCTGTTATGTCATGGGAATATTGTTAAAATTCTAGAAAAATGATTTTTTAGAAATATTTATTGAAATTATTTGGATAATATACTAGAATTTGGATCTGATCTTGGGTAAAATAGGACTAATTTTCTGCTGATTATTATAAATTATATCATGTTTTTTATAATTTGAGGTGCTAAAAATTTTAAAGAAATAAATTTATTTATTTCTTACTATAAATTAATTTTTATAGGAAATTGCTGGAAATAAGGTGAGTTTCATAGCCCTGTTTTTACATCTACTATTTTGGAGGAAAACACATACTATTTTTGGTTGATGCAATTGTTAAATAAGTTATTTTGAGATATACTGTCATTATGCCGTAAGTCGCAACCATTAATTCGGATGAGGAACCGTCAGATAACGTAGGTAGCGCTACTTAGGAAATATTTCCTGCACCAACAGGATGAGTGTTGTGATGCTATATTATCTGATTCTGTGATTTGTATTTGTGATAGTTATGAATCACCTGCATATAAGTAGGTTTGGTTGCGTTCTTATTTATGTTGCATCAATATATATATATATTTTGTGAGTCATTAAACTTATGTTCTCACCAACATTATGTTAACAGTTTTGAGTATGCTTTTTCAGGAAATCAAAATGACTAATAGTATTCTACTTGCCTTTGATGTGTATGATGGTTGGTACGAGGCCATTGGGAAAGTATGTATGAAAGTAACCGTCAATGTGTATGATCTCAGCATAACAGTGGACGCGCATATCCACTATTATTGAAGATTAGAATCGGTTACTGTTATTATGTAGTAGTTACTGTTAACATGTAATAGGGTTACAATAGAAATGCAAAAGTCATTATATTGACAAGTTTTGTTTATGTAAATTTTTGTATGTAACCCAAAATATATTATAAATATGGTAGTCATATTATGTTTAAATACTTGTTGATATTTGTGTTTTTTGTAATCAATGTGTTTCGAACCAATAAGTCACATCAAGCATTTCACGCTTCCGCCGGGATGTGACAGCTTGGTATCAGAGCCATTGGTTATAGAGAATTAGGTATTATTAGTAAATACCTAGACTATAACCATAAGCTCATATTATAACAAGTCATCAATGTAAAACTGTTTTCTCTCTATGATTTTATGTGATTATATTAAGATATGTTTAATTCACATGTGGAAATTTATGAATTTTATATCATTTACATAAGTTATAATTTTAAGAATTTTTGCAGTATGGGTTTTGGTAATTCTGATAGCCATCCTAGAGAAGCTGATCCTTTGGATCATAGCAACCATAGAGAAACAACACTTGAGATAGAGCCTCAGACCAAAATAGAAATACCTCAACCTGAGAACCGGACTAACACAGCCCCAAAGTTTTACGTCTGGTGTGCACCAGTAACAATGGGAGGCTATACAATCATGACGCTAAGAAAAAGGGAATGACAGGGGAAGAAGTTTTCAACTAAGGAAGTTAAAGAGCAAGAAAACAAGGATCCCGAAACCCTTTCCCCAACATTTGATATGACACCTGCTGTCCAACCTAATAATTCTGAAATTGAAAAAAGAGGAATTAAGAGGCAAAGGTTGGAGAAATGCCAGATGGAAACAAACCACTAGATTCTTAAAAAGGTTAAAAAGATACAACGAGAAATTCGGATGCTTCAAGCCAATGTCAAGGAAATGAAAGAAGAAAACAAGAGTGTCTTTATTAGGATATGGAATTGGATCTGGGGAAAGTAGAAAGATAGAAAATTTTATATGTTATATGTGACTATTTTAATATATAAAATAAGGATATGATGAAATATTTTGCTTATGATTATTCAATATCATGATATAGCATGAGTGAAACTATGTAACATTATGTAAGACCCCGTTCCCGAGACGCTTACAGCTGGACTGTCATTGCATAAAATATTTAAAGCAAGCATTACTTTTGCAGCAGAATTTAAAAACTTTTATTGATAATTAACACATATTATCATATTACGTTAATCATTTACATATCACAGTACAACGTCATATCAAAATATGGATGCCAGACTCAAAACGTTCCCAGTAGCATATGCATCCATGCCTGTAACTCCTCAGCATCAACAAAATACCTGCCAACTATCATGCATACAAAAAGTCAGCGACGCTGAGTGAGTTCTAGTTTTATAAATAAAAAACTTTACTTTCTTTAAATCATAACCTTCGTAACCGTATGCGATCACACATCATACGTACACATTGATAATATTTAATATTGTCTTCATCATCATTCATTTCGTACGTTTCGTACGTTCATCATTATCTTTCACTTTAATCTGGATCCTGTCTCATGCAATACCCGACTCACGTCCGAAGACCGACAGTACCGGGGTACGCGACAAGGATCCCCTTCGAGTCGATCCCAAGGATCGATCTCCCTTCGAGTCAATAATAGACTCCCTTCGAGCCAATCTAAATGATTGTACTCCCTTCGAGCCAACCCCACGGATTGAACTCCCTTCGAGGCAATCTCACTGATTGCACTCTATTCGAGTCTTTTGCGACAACATGGTCGCTCACCTCATTGCTTGTAATTCTTTCATTCATTCGTTACGTTCCACTTTTCATTATCATTATCTTTCACTTCGTTACATAATACTTTACGTTCATTCATAGCCATACATCAAACCACGTAAAGTCATACATCATACATAACGTATAATATAATATAATACATACGTTTTGAAAACGGTTTAACAAAGAAAGATAACACACCACACACACAACACAAACCACAACACAACATCATACATACATCAAGCATAAGCCAACACAAGACATCATTTCTTAGCACTTAAATTCTACTTCCCAAACTTTCATAAAAAAAACTAAGTCCCGAAAGAAATGTAGAAGACACTATAGCAAATGCGGATGAACTGTAGCAAATATGGCTGATACTGTAGCAAATGCGGATGAAGCCTTCAAAAATATTCCAAGTGTCCAAAGAAATGTTGGTAAAACAAATGCGGATGACACTGTAGCAAATGTGTATGACACTGTAGCAAATGTGTATGACACTGTAGCAAATGTGGATGACACTGTAGCAAATGCGGATGAATAAAAGAAATGTGGATGAACAAAAACTAACCTGCAATGCAACTTATGCCATTTCTAGTCCCCAATCATCGTTCTAACACATCCTTACCACAGATCTATCATACTACGCACTTAGAACAAACGAAACATCATACACATCTTAGGAAAACATCTAAAAACATACACCAACAGCACCCAGTCCCACATCAAGTTAAAATTCATGGTTTGGTTTAGAAAACCTTCTGTCCAGTATGCATAACAATCCCAAACACTTAGAAAATCAGTAAAAGAGGGGATCTAGAACTCACCTTGAACAGCCTTGAGCACTTCACTTCGAATCTGAAGCTCCCCTATGGTTTCAACACTAAAACTCCGAAAACAAGCACCAAACACCAAGAACTTCGGGTTAGAACTCAAAATCCAGCTGAAACCGAGCTCATATACAAGAAAAACTCACCTTTGAAGCTTCTTCTTCCTCTTTCTCTCTCTAAAACTGAAAGCTTCTTCTTCTTCTTCCTTTTTCAGCCGAGAAGCAGGTTGGAGAACCCAAAATGGGCGGCCATACCCATTTATATGTTAAAATATTAAAGTTTTGTCCTTTGTACACTTTGCCCCCTTCAACTTGTACCCATTTACTTTTCTTTCTTCGTACTTTCACTTTCTCTTCTTTCAAATAAAATTCGGGGTGTTACAAGTCCACCCCCCTTAAATAGGTTTCGTACCCGAAACCTGTCGCTTCTCAAACAGTCACGGATAACGTTGTCTCACCTCTTCCTTGATCTTACACGTAGGCTTAGTCCCCTTCTGGGCTCCACTGTGCTTGCACAAGTGGAAGCACCATTCTCCTTAGCTTCACTTTCCTCCTATCATAAATGACCCTCAGTTGCTCCACGTAGTTGAATCCTTTGTCAATCTCAGTATCCTCTAGCGGCATGATCACATCCTCATCGATTGAGCACTTTCTTTGACGAGATACATGGAATGTCACATAACTCCACGTAACACGTCGGGTAGCTCTAGTTGACATGCCACTTCTCTTACCTGAGCAACAATTCAGATTGGTCCTTTATACCTCAGTATTAACTTTACTCACTCTCTAAATTGGGTGATCTCCTTTTCCAGAACGAGGCCTTCATCATTATTTCATCGCCGTAGATCGGCACCGAACTCTTTTCGGGCGCGGTTGCTCAAACCACCTTCTTGCAACACTCGGTGTTCGCCTCATAGGCTGCTAGCCAATTCACCCGAAGGTGTACTTCTATCCACCTACGTCTGTCCTGAACGGCTTAGCAAGAAACACGCGCTCTCTCAATTCTATCGTGCAATCTTCTAGGGCATTAGGTAACCTAGTGGACTTACCAATAGCAATTTCTACCTCGAAGGCTCATCGATCTTCCTACTCCTAACGTGTAACTTAACACAAAGGCAGCAGGAACGAAACTACTACTAGTACCATAATCAAAGCACAAGGCACAAATTAAATTACCAGAAACGTACCTGACATCGTGTCGAAGTCCGCTCTAGCCTCCTCCCGGTAAGGGCAAATGCTCTAACCTTCGTCCTCTGTTCTCCTCATTTTGAACTCCTTGCCTTGTCCCGGAGCTCTCAACCCTTGACTTCATGCAGTCTCTGCTCCTGTGCCCACTCTCACCACACCTGTAACATCTCATCGCGCGACAATCCCTCGCTAGGTGACCCTCCTTCCTACATTGAAAGCAGAGATTCGATCCACGCTTGCATTCTCCTGCATGCTCCTTCCCATATTTCTTGCATGCCCTCGCTTCCCTTGTTAACATCCTTGGATCATCCATCCTCACCTTCTTACCACTAGCCTCAAATCCACCATCGTCATTATCCCGCCTTTCGTTCCCATTCCTAACATAGCCCTGCTCCTCCTCTTCGTCCATTATTCCCATTGCCTCTCGCTCGTCGTACAACCTCCCCGCCAGATCGACCACCAACCTAAACATGCCTAGTCGGGCAGTGATCAGATGTCTGCAGATATCTGTTGGCAGACCTTGAATATACCTTTTAATCTTTCGTGACACAGGCGTCACCTGATCTGGCACAAGCCTTGCCATCTCGTTGAACTTTGTGGTGTACGTTTGGTGAGTCATCGTTCCCTCCTCTAGCTGCAGGAACTCTCAACTTTGTCGAGCTCCTTGTGAGGGCAAAACTCCTCGACCACCAACCTTTTCAGATCCTTCCACCTCATCCTCCCGAATGCTCTGGTGCCCTCAGCCTGGACAATGTTGTCCCACCAGCACAAGGCTGAATCCACAAATGAGTGGGTAGCAAACTTCACCTTCTGATCCTTGCGGCACTCGCTAATCTCAAGTACCGCTTCCATTTCTCTCACCCAACGTTGTGAAGCAGCAGCACTCCCATTTCCATTAAACATAGGGGGCCTACACCTTTGGAATGCTCAATAGCTGCATCCCTTCGTAGCCTGCTCCACAGCTTCCTTCTCCTCCTCATCGCCACTGGAGACAACCATGTCAGCATCGGGTGCTCCATATCTCTGGAACCTCCGGCTTCACCTCCTCGTCGTGCGGTTCTCCTCTTCTCACTCTCCTTCTTCTCATCCTCCTTCATAGCTCTATTGACCTTGGTCACTACAGTCGACAGAATCATCTGCATGACCTGATGGACTTCCTCTGCTACTGCCTCCTTCATTGAAGCTCTCAGATTAGCACTCCCGTCCTCTCCGTCCTGGTGATGAAGTGCTGGCTCTTCAGGAGCCATCTCAGCAGTCTTAGCTCTGCTCCTTGTGACATGCAGTCTAACACCACATCCACCACGACCTCCACCTCGTGAAGCCTCAGAAGACCTACCGCCAGCCATCTAAACACAACAAGGTTCAAACACCAACACGGTCAATCAAGGTAATAGCTCAAGTTATGTCAAGTATAGTAAGTCCATAATTACAGTGGCCAGTTGTGATTAGCCACATACTTTACTCTTCATCCCCCAAGCATTTCCTATCCTGACTACATCAGTATCTAAATCTACACAAAAGCACACAAGCCACATAACATGCGCACATAATATCGGTTAACATTAACTTACATAAAACCTTTACTTAAAACTTTTACCTGCAGGCACGTAGCTACTAGGACTGGCATCCCTTTCCTTTTGTCCCATTCTCAGTTTAAGATTAGGTTTTTTTGAAAATGTTTACCCAACTCTCTTAAAATTTAGCTCTGATACCAAATTGTAAGGCCCCGTTCCCAGGACGCTTACAGCTGGACCGTCATTGCATAAAATATTTAAAACAAGCATTACTTTTGCAGTGGAATTTAAAAACTTTCATTGATAATTAAAACATATTATCATATTACATAAATCGTTTACATATCACAATACAACGTCATATCAAAATGTGGATGCCAGACTCAAAACGTTCCCAGTAGCGTATGCATCCATGCCTGCAACTCCTCAGCATTAACAAAATACCTGCCAACTATTATGCATACAAAAAGTCAGCGACGCTGAGTCAGTTCTAGTTTTATAAATAAAATACTTTACTTTCTTTAAATCATAACCTTCGTAACCGTATACGATCACACATCATACGTACACATTGATAATATTTAATATTATCTTCATCATCATTCATTTCGTACGTTTCGTACTTTCATCATTATCTTTCACTTTAATCTAGATCCTGTCTCATGCAATACCTGACTCATGTCCAAAGACCGACAGTACCGGGGTACGCGACAAGGATCCCCTTCGAGTCGATCCCAAGGATCGATCTCCCTTCGATTCAATAATAGACTCCCTTCGAGCCGATATAAATGATTGTACTCCCTTCGATCTAACCCCGCGGATTGAACTCCCTTCCAGGCAATCTCACTGATTGCACTCTATCCGAGTCTTTTGCGACAACATGGTCGCTCACCTCATTGCTTGCAAGTCTTTCATTCATTTGTTACATTCCACTTTTCATTATCGTTATCCTTCACTTCGTTACATAATACTTTACGTTCATTCATAGCCATACATCAAACCACGTAAAGTCATACATCATACATAACATATAATATAACATAATACATACATTTTGAAAATGGTTTAACAAAGAAAGATAACACACCACACACACAACATAAACCACAACACAACATCATACATACATCAAGCATAAGCCAACACAAGACATCATTTCTTAGCCCTTAAATTCTACTTCCCAAACTTTCATAAAAAAAAACTAAGTCCCCAAAGATGTGGAAGACATTGTAGCAAATGCAGATGAACTGTAGCAAATGTGGCTAACACTGTAGCAAATGCGGATGAAGCCTTCAAAAATATTCCAAGTGTCCAAAGAAATGTTGGTAAAACAAATACGGATGACAGTGTAGAAAATGTGGATGACACTGTAGCAAATGCGGATGAACAAAAGAAATGTGGATGAACAAAAACTAACCTGCAATGAAACTTATGCCATATCTAGTCCCCAATCATCGTTCTAACACATCCTTAGCATAGATCTATCATACTACGCACTTAGAACAAACTAAACATCATACACATCTTAGGAAAACGTCTAAAAACATACACCAATAGCACCCAGTCGCACATCAAGTTAAAATTCATGTTTTGGTTTAGAAAACCTTCTGTCCAGTATGCATAACAGCCCCAAACACTTACAAATCAGTAAAAGAGGGGATCTAGAACTCACCTTGAACAGCCTTGAGCACTTCACTTCGAATCTGAAGTTCCCCCATGGTTTCAACACTAAAACTCCGAAAACAAGCACCAAACACAAAGAACTTCGGGTTAGAACTCAAAACCCAGCTGAAACCGAGCTCATATACAAGAAAAACTCACCTTTAAAGCTTCTTCTTCCTCTTTCTCTCTCTAAAACTGAAAGCTTCTTCTTCTTCTTCCTTTTTCAGCCGAGAAGCAGGTTGAAGAACCCTTAATGGGCGGCCATACCCATTTATATGATAAAATATTAAAGTTTTGTCCTTTGTACACTTTGCCCCCTTCAACTTATACCCATTTACTTTTCTTTCTTTGTACTTTAACTTTTTTCTTCTTTCAAATAAAATTCGAGGTGTTACACATTAAAATACTTGGCATGTAGTGAAAATGCCGCCAAGAAAAGATACTCAACCCGTACGAAGAACTTCACGTATCGGGCGACCAAGAACTAGATTTGTAGAAGAAGAACCACCAGTAAATACCACCACAACTGAGGACGACCAGAGAAATATTGTCCTTATATTGAGATAGAGAAAATAGAAATAGAATTTCTAGCATTAGAAATAAAAGGAGTTGCTTGCCAGGAGTATACTAATAGATATAATGAATTGTCTAGATTAGTACCACATTTAGCAACTTCAGAAACAAAAAGAGTAGGAAGATATATTTGGGGTTTAGTACCGCAGATAAGAGGTATGGTAAAGTCTGCAATGCCAAAAACATTTCAGGATGCAGTGGAACTAGCAGGAAGCCTCGCAGAAGAGATGATCAGAAATGGATCATTAATCACAACCAAGGTTGGAGAAAAGAGAAAATAGAACAACAGCACAGGAAGGAATTCTGGGGGAAACTAGAACAAGAAGATCAACAGAAACCCAGAAAGAAATTATATGAGCATCGTGCAAGAAAAAGGACCACGAACAGAAAGCCAACCTTGGTGCAACACCTGTAAAAGGAATCATATTGGGAGATGTATGCCGGTAATTTGTTATAATTGCAAGAAGAAGGGGCATACCTCCAAAGACTGCAAGGGACCCGTAAATCCCAAGTCAGTATGTTACCAGTGCGGAAAAGAAGACCATCTACGCAATAGATGCCCGGAACTGAAAGGAAAAGCTTCCAATAATTTCAATAATGCATATGGTCGAGAATTTGTACTTCAAGCTGAAGAAGCAAGACAAAAACCAGAAGTGGTGACGGGTACGTTCCTTATTAATAATCAATATGCAACTGTATTATTTGATACGGGAGCAACCCGAAGTTTGTTTCAAACCATTTCAAACCTCTACTTGGACTAACAGCAGAGAAACTGAAAAATAATTATACAATAGAATTAGCTGATGGAAACATGATAGTAGCTGATGAAATTATTCCTAGTTTTATTCTAAACTTAGAGGATCATTGCTTTAGCATAGATTTGATTCCTGTTGAATTAGGGGGTTTTGATATTGTAGTAGGTATGGATTGGTTAAGTAAGAATCAGGTAGAAATCATTTGTGGAAAACGAATGATCAAGATACCTCTAATTAAGGATAACAGAATCCTTGTCATACATGGCGAGAAACCCAGAGGTCGTATTAGAATAATTTATTGTATGAAGGCTCAGAAATATTTGAAAAAAAATGTTTAGCATTTCTGGCCCACATAGTTGATACCAAATCAGTCAAACAGAACTTGGAAGACGTTCCTATCGTTAGAGAATATCCAAATGTATTTCCTGATGAATTACCAGGATTGCCGCCCCACGTCAAGTAGAATTCAAAATAGAATTAGTACCAGGAACAACTCCAATTGCCAAATCTCCGTATCGATTAGCACCATCAGAAATGAAGGAATTAATGAATGAATTACAAGAGATGTTAGATAAAGGATTTATACGTCCTAGCATTTCACCATGGGGGCTCCAGTCCTGTTCGTGAAGAAGAAAGATGGAACCTTTAGGATGTGCATTGACTATAGAGAACTTAATAAAGTAACAAGTAAAAATAGGTATCCTCTCCCTCGAATTGATGACCTGTTTGATCAATTGCAAGGATCGAGTTACTTTTCGAAAATCGACCTGAGATCAGGATATCATCAGTTAAAGGTACAAGAAGAGGATATACCTAAAACCGCATTTAGAACGCGTTATGGTCATTATGAGTTCCTTGTAATGCAATTTGGGTTAACTAATGTGCCAGCTGTATTCATGGATCTAACGAATAGGGTGTGTAAACCTTACTTGGATAAATTTGTCATAGTCTTTATAGACGAGATCCTAATCTATTCTAAAAGTAAGGAAGAACATGAGAAGCATCTAAGGCTAACTTTGGAGTTACTTCAAAAAGAAGAATTGTACGCTAAATTCTCAAAGTGTGAATTTTGGAAGCGAGAGGTACAATTCTTAGGGCATGTGGTTAATCATGATGGAATTCAGGTCGATCCAGCGAAGATTGATGCAATCAAGAAATGGGAAGCTCCAAAAACACCAACTGAGATATGTTAATTTTTAGGTTTGGCAGGTTATTATAGGACATTTATAGAAAATTTCTCCCCAATAGCCCAACCCTTGACAGAATTGACTCAGAAAGATAAGCCATACGTTTGGGGAGAAAAACAGAACACTGCATTTGAAACTCTAAAACATAAATTATGTAGTGCTCCTATTTTAGCTTTACCAGAAGGAACGGATGATTTAGTAGTAAACTGTGATGCATCACGTCAAGAATACGGATGTGTTTTAATGCAATGAAATAAGGTAATTGCATACGCATCTCGACAACTCAAAGGAAGTGAAAGAAACTATACTACTCATGATTTAGAACTCGGAGCAGTGGTATTTGCACTTAAGATTTGGAGACACTACTTGTATGGATCCAAATGCATAATTTATACAGATCACAAAAGCTTGCAACATATATTCGACCAAAAGATGTTGAATATGAGACAGAGAAGATGGGTGGAGTTACTAAGTGATTATGACTGTGAAATCAAGTACCACCTAGGTAAAGCAAATGTAGTAGCAGATGCTTTAAGTAGAAAAGAAAGAATCAAGCCACTACGAGTTCGTGCCATGAGAATGGAGTTACATTCAGAATTAATAAGTCAAATCCGAGATGCTCAACAGAAAAATGAAGTAAGAAGTGTAGCGGAACATAATGAACAAATGAAGTTATGTCAGATGGAATTTTGAGATTTAAAGGAAAAATTTGGATTCCCGAAGATGACATACTTAGAGAAAACATTATGAGCGAGGCACAGAAGTCTAGATATTCAATACATCTAGGAAATAATACGATGTACAAGGATCTGAGAAACCAATATTGGTGGCCGGGAATGAAGAAATCAGTTGCACAATTTGTAGAAAGATGTGATACTTGTTCAAGAGTTAAAGCTGAATATCATAAACCCTCTGGACAACTGCAACAACCCGAAATCCCTAAATGAAAATGGGACCAGATTACTATGAACTTTGTGACTAGACTACCTAGAACCTCAAGTGGATACGACACAATTTGGGTTATAGTCGATAGATTGACTAAAACAGCTCATTTCTTACCAATTAGGGAAGACTTCAAAATGGAGAAGTTAGCTAGGATTTACATGAAAGAAATCGTATCTAGACATGGTATACCAATTTCAATCATATCAGATAGGGATAGCCGATTTACTTCAAGATTTTGGCAAACCTTACATAAGGCATTAGGTACAAAGATAAACCTGAGTACAGCATATCATCCACAACTTGATGGACAAAGTGAGAAAACAATTCAGACATTGGAAGACATGTTGCAAGCTTGTGCATTAGATTTTAGTGGTAACTGGGATAGACATTTGCCTCTAATAGAGTTTTCATATAACAATAGTCACCATGCTAGTATAGGAGCAGCTCCATTTGAAGCTCTATATGGAAGGAAATGTAGATCACCTTTGTGTTGGAATAAAGTGCGAGATGGACAACTTACAGGCCAGAACTTATACAAGAAACTTCTGATAAAATTTTCGAAATTAAAGACAGATTGAAAGCAGCACGGGATAGACAGAAAAGTTATGCTAATAATAGAAGAAAACCGTTGGAATTTCAAATCAGAGATAAAGTGTATTTGAAAGTATCACCTTCAAAGGGAATTATCCAATTCGGGAAAAGAAATAAGTTAAATCCTAGGTATGTTAGACCCTTTGAGATAATTGATAGGATTGGTCCTGTAGCATATAAACTAGACTTACCTCAGGAATTAAGTGAAATACATAACACCTTCCATGTATCTAATTTGAAGAAGTGTCTGAGTAGTGAGGCATTAAAGGTACCATCAAGGGAAGTCAAAATAGATAAGAATCTCAATTTTATGGAAGAACCAGTAGCTATCATGGATAGGGAAGTGAAGAGATTAATGAGAAGTAAGATCCCAACAGTGAAGGTCAAATGGAATTCAAAACGAGGACCTGAGTTCACATGGGAACGATAGGATGAAATTAAAAGAAAATACCCCCACCTATTTGAGGTTAAACTGAATGAAAAGAGCAGTTATAAAGAACAACTACCCATGTCACCTGATACTAACAACAGATGAATTTCGGGATGAAATTCTTTTTACAGGGGAGAATGTGGCGACCCTAAAAATTAAGGTTAGGAGATTTGATATTAAGATTTTATTTAGATTAAATCTTATATAATTATGCATATTCCTAAGGTACCTTATGAGACTTAATTTTGTGATTTAACTTTGTGATTATATATATGCTAACATGTATAAATATATATGTGCGTATAACATTAATATTATCTATACGCGTGATTCTTTTTCATATAAATATGCATCTACGTTATAATCTTGATAAAATGTTTAGAAACTAAGTTATACGATTTTATGTTTAGTTATATGTATCATATACCTAATGACCTAAGTTCACTATAAAGCTATAAAATAACCCCACTATAACACTTCATTGATATTAATCTTTTAAAACATCTTACCTTAACCAACAACACAAACACTAATTAACTATTTAAGTAAACATGTGATACACTTCAAAATCCTTTAAACTAAATTAAACCACACCTAATTACACCTTCGGCCATTAACTTCATTATCACCCTAAATCATTAACCTAAAACACTAAACTACTCTTGCACTATCCTCGGCCGACCTATGCATCATCACTATCTTGAGGACACCTAGCATTTTCCTAATGTGCCACATAAAACCACCATTATTACAAGTAAAAGGTGGCAAGTTCTTGTACCCTTAACCGACCTCCATGATTACCATGACACTAAGCTTAATTCTCCTAATGACACTTCACTACCTAAACATCATTACTAAAGAGAATATGTGGAAATCTCTCGGTCACCTTGACACACTTCAACCGCCACCACATCCACAAACTACAACTCTCGGTCGATGCATCATCATGTAAGGACACCAAGTATTCTATTAGATTGCCACATAATCCACTAATAATCATTAAGAGTGCTTTGTTGTCCATATCCCGGTTGAATCAAGACATGAAACCGCCATAAATTCCACTCTCGGGTCTCACAATTTTCAAATACACACCATCACTTCTTCAAAGCTTTCTGCTCTTGGTTTCAAACAACACACAACCATCACTCTCACATCTCATCTCTCGATTACAAGACCATAAACACAACATACAAACCACCCTAAAGAACCTTGAATCTTTCAGCTTATACCTCATCCAAGCATCAACCTTTGAAGACTTTTAAAACATCAAGAACAACACACATTGGAATCACAAAGTTGGAAGCCGTCTAGCCACCATCAGCCCTTATTCTCAATCCAATCACAAGGTTTTAATCTTTACAAATTATCTTGTATCAAGAGATTACACATGTGTTATAAATACGTATAACACATACGTATGTAACTAGTTGATAGGTATAAACATCAAAACCATTCCAAAAACATCTATAATATTTGATTTTCATCAGAAACAGTAACAAAGAGTTTATACACTAAAAATTTAAAAAGACTCATGATAATTAAGATATTTTTCTTGAAAAATTAAGTAAAATGAGTCAAATAATTAAATGACTATGATTGTAGGAATAAAAATAATAAATTTATCATAAATTATTAAAAATAATAATATGGAAATTTTGGGAAATTATTACTTGTTATATCAATTTATATGATTTATTTAAGAAAAATAGAACAAAATGCTTAATAAAATATTTAAAGGTTATATGTAACACCCCAAAATTCTATTTAAAAGAAAACAAAAAGGAAGTAAATAGAAAGAAAAGTAAATGGGCACAAGATGAGGGGTGCAAGGTGTAAAAGTGCCAAAACTCCTTTATTTTACTAATATAAGAGGTATGGTCGCCCATAAAGTAGGGATCTGCTTTCCTGCTCTCGGCCAGAAGAAGAAAAAGAAGAAGAAGAGAGAAATATCGGGTTTTGGAGAAGAAGAAGGGAAGAGAAAGCTGCAAATAGGTTGTGTTCGGGATTTTTGAAGCTGCTTTTGCAAGTGGGTTTCGAGTTGGAGGTGCTTTGTTTTCGAAGAACTGCTTCAAGGTGAGTTTTAGGACCCCTCTTTTACTGATTTTTAAAGTGTTGGGGCTATTATGCATACCGGACAAACATTTTTAAAAGATAACCGTGAGTTTATGCTTTATGTTCGAGGGTTGTTTTGTGAATGTTTGTTTAGAGGTTGTTTATGGGTTAGACTTGATGTTTAGTATGTTCTAAGTGTGTGGTATGATAGATCTATGCTAAGGATGTGTTAGGATGATGATTGGGAGCTGGAAATAGCCTAAGTTACGTTGCAGGTTAATCTGTTCATCCGCATTTGTTGAACATTCAGCAGCTAAGTGTTTTGTTCATCCGCATTTGCTACAGTATCCGTAATTGATGAACACATCGACTATTTTGTTCACCCGCATTTGCTAAGCGTTCATCCGTATTTTTTGTATGTTCATCCGCATTTGTTTCGTCCATGCGCATTTGCTTCAGTCATCCGCATTTGGTTCATGCGCATTTCTTTGGGACACTTAGAATATTTTCTGAAGCGTTCATCCGCATTTGTTGTATGTTCATCCGCATTTGTTTATTCATTTGCATTTTTCTGTTCATCCGCATTTGTTCTTGCTCATCCGCATTTCTTTGGGGACTTAGGTTCTTTTTCTGGAATCTTGAGAAGTAGAATTTAAGTGCTAAGAAATGATGTCTCGGGGTGGCTTATGCTTATTTATGAGGTGGTGGCTTGTGATGATGTCTATGGTGTGAATGTTGTGGTTGTATGTATGTGTTATCTTTCTTTGTTAACGGTTTTCAAAACGTATGTATTATGTTATAATACCTGTTGTGTTTTATGTTGTAACTTTACGTGGTATGACGTATGATTATGTACGTAAAGTATTATATAATGAAGTGAAAGATAACGATAATGAAAAGTGGAACTTAAAGAATGAATGAAAGTCTTGCAAGCGATGATTGGAGGTGCACGACCATGTTGTTGTTAGCTCAACGGTGTGCGGTTTAGCTAACCCGAAGGATGCACACAGGGAGTCTGATAATGACTCGAAGGGGGTCTAATCCTTGAGGTTGACCCGAATGATGTCGTGATGCTCATCCCGGTACTGTGTCAGTCTTCGGACATGAGTCGGGGGTTTGTTTACAGGCCCCGGCACAGTATCAGTCTACGGACATGAGTCGGGGGTGTTGCAAAACGAAACGGGATCCTTGTCGCGTACCGCAGTACTGTGTCAGTCTTTGGACATGAGTCGGGGGTTTATTTAGAGGCCCCGGCACAGTATCAGTCTTTGGACATGAGTCGGGGGTATTGCATGAGACAGGATCTTAATGGAATTGAAAGATAATAATGAATGAATGTAAGCTGACAATGATGAAAGATAATAATGAGATTATCTATTTGTACGTATGATGTATGATCGCTTACGAAAGTAAAGTATGGTTTTAATCGAAAAAAAGTATTTTATTTATAAAACTAAAACTCACTCAGCGTCGCTGACTTTTTGTATGCATGATAGTTGGCAGGTATTTTGTTGATGCTGAGGAGTTGCAGGCATGGATGCATAAGCTACCGGGAGTGTTTCGAAAACTGGCATCCCCAGTTTGGACATGTTATTGTATTTTGAAATATAAATGATTTATGTAATGAGATAACATATTCTAATTATAAATGAAATTTATTAATTTCCGCTGCAAAGAAATGGATATTTTAAATGTTTCATGCAATGACGGTCCAGCTGTAAGCGTCCCAGGAACGGGGCCTTACATTATAAAAATCTGTAAAAATTTTATATTGATCCCTATATGATATTAGAATTTTAGAATAAATTTCATGATTTAGTTCGTTAAAATAAACAAGTTATGTATTTTTGAATATATTATCTGAAGAAAATCGAAATAAATAGTTCAAAAGGGTGAAAAATTGTGAAAAATTTATGACAGACTTTATATAATATTTATGACATTCTGTGAAAATTTCATGGGAATATTGTCATGGGAATATTGTTAAAATTCTAGAAAAATGATATTTTAGAAATATTTATTGAAATTATTTGGATAATATACTGGAATTTGGATCTGATCTTGGGTAAAATAAGATGAATTTTTGGCTGATTATTATAAATTATATCATATTTGTTATAATTTGAGGTGCTAAAAATTTTAAAGAAATAAATTTATTTATTTCTAACTATAAATTAATTTTTATAGGAAATTGCTAGAAATAAGGTGAGTTTCATAGCCCCGTTTTTACATCTACTATTTTGGGGGGAAAATCATACTATTTTTGGTTGATGCATTTGTTAAATAAGTTACTTTGAGATATACTGTCATTATGTTGTAAGTTGCAACCATTAATTCGGATGAGGAACCGTCAGATAACGTAGGTAGCGCTACTTAGGAAATATTTCCTGCACCAACAGGATGAGTGTTGCGATGCTATATTATCTGATTCTGTGATTTGTATTTGTGACAGTTATGAATCACCTGGCATATAAGTAGGTTTGGTTGCATTCTTATTTATGTTGCATCAATATATATATATTTTGTGAGTCATTAAACCTATGTTCTCAACAACATTATGTTGACAGTTTTGAGTATGCTTTTTCAGAAAATCAAAATGACTAACAGTATTCTACTTGCCTTTGATGTGTATGATGGTTGGTATGAGGCTATTGGGAAAGTATGTATGAAAGTAACCGTGAATGTGTATGATCTCAGCATAACAGTGGACACGCATATCCACTATTATTGAGGATTAGAATCGGTTACTGTTATTATGTAGTAGTTACTGTTAACATGTAATAGGGTTACAATAGAAATGTAAAAGTCATTATATTGATAAGTTTTGTTTATGTAAATTTTTGTATGTAACCCAAAATATATTATAAATATGGTAGTCATATTATGTTTAAATACTTGTTGATATTTGTGTTTTCTGTAATCAATGTGTTTCGAACCAATAAGTCACATCAAGCATTTCACGCTTCTGCCGGGATGTGACAATCTTCTATTCTAAATGATCTAATTGATACTATTCAAGTACCATTTGAAGATCTTTCTGTTGACAATGATAATAAAGACGAAGATATTGTTTATCAACATGAAGGAGGGAACACTGCTACGAACCAGTTGGTCACATGTCTAACTCAAATGAAGTTATCTTTGAAGATGCTATTTCGTAGTTGAGAATTCATAGAGACCATCCAACTGAAGCAATTATTGGTCCATTATCACAAGGTGTTCGAACTTGAAGTCAATCTGGAACAATAAATATATGTTTGTATTCATGTTTTCTATCAAAAATTGTGCCAAAGAATGTTGAATTGGCATTAAAAGAAAATAGTTGGGTAGAAGCCATGCAAGACGAACTGATGCAATTCAAGAAGCTGAATGTATGGCATCTGTGTGAATTACTAAAGGGTAAGATGCCAATCGGTACGAAATGGATTTTTAAGAACAAGACGGATGAAAAGGATGTGAATGTCCGCAACAAGGCCAGACTTGTTGTTCAAGGATTCTATCAAATTGAAGGGCTTGATTTTGAAGAAGTATACGCTCCTATTGCAAGACTAGAAGCTATACAAATTTTTTTGGCATATGCTTCATACAAAAACTTCAAAGTATATCAGATGGATGTTAAAACTGCATTCTTGTATGGTGAAATGAAAGAAGAAACCTATGTCTGTCAACCACCAGGTTTTGAAGATCCAAATCATCCTGACTATGTTTACAAGTTAGACAAAGCATTTTATGGTTTACGCCAAGCACCTCGAGCTTGGTATGCCCCTCTCACTGAACGTTTGCTTGCAAATGGTTATACACGAGGTTCAATTGATCAAACTTTATTCATACGGAAGACTGGTGATGATCTTATTCTCGTTCAAGTTTATGTCGACGATATTATTTTTGGATCTACCAATGATGATATGTGTAAGAAATTTGAAGCAGTCATGAAGAAGAAATTTGAGTTGAGTTCTCTTGGAGAAATAATGTTTTTCTTGGGCATCCAAGTTAAACAAGATGATAAAAGAATACTGATACATCAAGAAAAATATGTTCATAATACTCTAGACAAATACAAATTTCAAGACTCTAATATAGCTTCTACTCCTATGTCTTCTCGTCCCACTTTGACTCCTGATCTCACTGGAGAAGACGTTGATCAACATTTGTATAGATCAATGATCGGCTCTCTGATGTATCTCACTGCAAGCAGACAGGACATCATGTTTCCCGTTTGTCAGTGTGCATGTTATCAAAGTAATCCGACGGAATCTCACATGAAAGCTGTCAAGAGGATTTTTAAGTATCTCAAGGGACAACCAACACTCGGCCTTTGGTATCCTAAAAATTTTGATTTCAATTTATTTGCTTATACTGACAGTGATTATGCAGGATGCAACTTGGATAGGAAATTTACTACTAGCAGTTGTCAATTTCTTGGCAATAGGTTGATTTCATGGCAATGCAAGAAATAGCAGACAGTTTTCACATCAACTGCAGAAGCTGATTATGTGGCTGCATCAAGTTGTTGTTCACAATTTGTTTGGATTCAACAACAACTCCTTGATTATGGCCTAAATATTTATGACACTAAAGTTTTATGTGATAATACTCAGTTTTAAACATAGTGAAGGATCCAATTCAGCATTCAAAGACAAAACACATCGACATCCGCATGCATTTCATTCATGACTGCTTTGAACGCAAACTTATCCATTTGGAATCAACTTCTATAAATGACAACATTGCTGATTTTGTTTACTAAGGCGTTTGATCATTCCAGATTTGTTTTTTTAGTTCAATCTTTAGGGATGATTAACTTTGGTTAACACTTATTCTTACACCCTTTACAAAATATTTTTCTTTGTTTTTAGTTAAAATTGGTATTTTCTGTTTAGATAATCATAATTTTAGGGGAAGAAAATTTAAAAATAAAAAAAAAAGTGAAGATTTTGTTCTTAGGGGGAGTAACTAGTTTGTAGAAAATTTAAAAAAGATTTTGGTTATAAAACTTGAGAAAATTAATTTTCAATATTATACAGGAAATGATAGTACATTTTTTGATTTTGATTCGTTGCATTCTAAGGCTTACAAGAAACCGACTTGGATTATGTTTGATATGCTGATAGGCTGGATGTTCAAGAATAAAAAGCACTATGTTCTGTGATGTACTGAAAGTAATTATTTATGACTGAAGTGGGTAACTCGTCAAGGTTTTGCGGTAACTCTGACTCCATGCTAAAACAAACTAAGAGTTATAGTCTGGTCATACTCAAGCCAGTTACTTTCTGATCCAGTTTCTTTCAGATTTTGTATATATATGTAACAAATGAAAACAAATGAAAACAAAATAAATAAATAAAAACAAACAAACAAAAGAAGCAAAAAGAAGCCAAAAGGCCATATAGGAATAAAAGATGCCAATGAGCATAATGATAAAAGATATGTCATACATATACATACTATATGATAAATATTTTTTCTTTTGAGAATATGTTCTGACACAGGAGACAAAATTAAAAGATGGGGCATGAAAGTACGACTTTGCATGTAACTCCTAAACATCTTGCGAGGGAAAAAACATAAGTCCGACTCGCTGTTAATAAGTCCTAAAACTTGTTAATATTCTGTGTTCAGAAACGTTTCTCAGGCTAGTTATGCTCATAACAGATATTATATTAGAAAAATCATTCTGAAAATACTGATCAGAAGTGAAAGGTTTAAGTCAAATTGGGGTGACTTGAAATCTCGAAAGTGTCTTGAAATTGGATAAGGTTCTGCAGGATTTTTGATTATGGGACACGCTGAAGACATATAATTTAATCAAAACATGATAAATATTACAGCTTATGTGTCTAAGTAAAACTTGAAGTCTAAGTTTAAAATGGACTCAATATATTGACAATCAACATAACTAGTCTTATTTATAATAAAGCTGGATGATGATAATGATCGATTTCTAAGAAATATGATCTTGTACTTGAAAATTTATCAAAAATAGTTAAGTAAATAGTAGAATAGTATGTCAAAATTGTTTATGTAAATATGTTTTTCTACTTGTTTCAATTCTATATCTTTTACAAAATTAAGGGTGTTAGAATAATTGTAAACACTTAGTTAAACATATTATTTTTCATAACAAATAAAATTGCTTATTAAGTTAATCAAAATTTAAAATTGAAAAATTAAAATGTTGAAAATTTAAAATAAAAAAAAAACAAAAAACAAATGAACTTGTCGCATGCGAAAAGTTCAAAACATGCGAGCAGTTCAGCGGAAGCGAAAAGTTCAAAATAAGCAAAAAGTTCAAAAGATGCGAAAGGTTTCAGAATGCGAGAAGTTTGACTTCTCACGTGAGAAGTCGGAGTACTATAAATGCAACAGTTGTGCGAAAAGTCACACTATTTGCACAAAAACATTCAGAAATTTCGCTCCAAAATTCTAAGTGTAGAAACCAGTTTAAACTTGATTCTTGTGTTTACTGAGATCGCATTTTAATTGTCTAGTGATTTCTAAGGTATATTGTTGGTTTCAGTTTAGATTTGAATGTGTTTGGTTTGAGACCGAAAGTTAATCGAACTTATACATGTTAAACTGAACAAATTAAACATACTAAATCTTAAAAATGACTTAGACACATCTAGGGAACAGGTTTTAATGGTTAAAACACTCTAGAATTGATTAATTGAAAATCTGAATACACATAGATGTTTCGCATGTGAAAAGTAAGTTGAAGTTGAACAGACGCGAGAACTTTCAAACTCGCACAGAAATATTCGCACGAAATTGACTTGTCACGTGAAAAGTTGACTTTCGGTCAAAATCAGGCTCATGCGAAAACTTAGCTTGCCGCACGAAAAGTTAATTCTGAAACTTAAAGTCTTCGCACGATTTGTTAATGTTATCGCGCGAGAAGTTCATTTTTCAAAATTTTTTCTAAGTGTGAATTTTTCTTAAGTATGAATTTTTGTTTCATGTTTGAAATTTTTTGGTTCTTATTAAGTTTGTTCTATGTTTCAGATGGCACGACCAATGGTTTTTAACAAAAACCATAATGCTATTGCTTATCTTGGAGACGTTCCAGAAAATAAGGCATTGTTTAGATCAATGATTGATGGTCTCAAGACTTCACGGATTCACTATGCCATCTCGGCTAATCCTTCGATATACACTGATGTCATTGATCAGTTCTGGCAGTCTTCAGCTAATGAGATTGATGAGACTGGAGAACTGTGTATATCTGCAACGGTTAAAGGGAAGAGGGTAGTGATCACAGCTGAGGTGATTAACAGTGTGCTGTTATTAGAAGATGAGCCAAATGCACCTGTTAAGATAGATGATGAAGTGGCCAAAGACTGTTTGGTCAGGATGGGTTATAGTCATAGTTATCCTTCCCTGGAGAAGAAGTATTTACCGCCATTTTAGAAGTATCAGTTCCACATTGTTATCCATTGCCAAAGTAATTTGAAGGCTGGCATTGATAGTCTCAGTGTTGTTTTCAGATCCCTATTGATATCTCTTATTGATGATCTTCCATACAGCATATCCAAGGCTATATTTGCTAAAATGCAGAAGAACGTGATAGCTACTGTGGGGAAGAAGTTTATTATGTACCCCAGATTTGTCCAGTTAATAGTGAATGCTACTCATCCTGAGTTAGCTATGTCTGATTCATCTACTTATGTGGTCATGATGATGAAAAAAGACATTTTCACTTACCTAATGGGAGCAAGAGGAAATGCTTAGGATGGATCCCATTTTGCTAAACTTGGAAGGTTTGTTGAGGGTTTTCAAGATAATGCTCCAACACAAGAGACAGAGACTCATTATGTTCAAAAAGATGATACAGCTAGTATATCTACACAGGTTGCTCAAGAAGCACCTGAAAGTTCTCAGGGTGCTCAAAGGTCTGATGTTGATGCTGAGATTGATTCATGGTTCACTAGCAGTGAGAGTGAAACCGATAGTGACCAAATCGGGAATATGCCATATGTTCTGCAGAAACGTCCCAGAGTACATGAAACTCCAGCAAAACGTACTACTAAAGAACGTGATGTAGATTTTATTCCTGAAACATCAGTGACACGAGGGAGAAGAAAGAGGATGGCGAAAAAGGCAGGAGATAGTCCTCGTGGTATGGGTAGAGGACGAGGCGTGTTGAGAAAGAATCGAACCCCTATGACCATAGAGCCAACCGAAGAAGATGTTACTATTTTTGAGACTCCAATCGCAGTAAGTGAGGCTTCACCAACTTAGACACCAGTGATTGTTATAGAAACAACTACTATAACATCATCTGATTTGCCCACTTCTACTGCTGATGTGTTAAGTACACCCCTAAGAGATCAAGTGAATGAAGAGTCAATTTGTATGGAAGACTTTATCAACACTCCTCCAGAGCATAGACAGGGTGCTAGTACTTTGACTAGTTCACCTACACATATCACACCTGATGAACGTGTACATAATTTAGAGAATGAGATGTTCAAGAAGACGAAGGTTATTGATGATGTTGGACCAAAAGAACCAATGAGCCTGATCAGAAAAACCTTTAAGTCCCACGGACATTACAACAACTGAAGTAGTCTGCAACAGCTGAAGACATCAGCTGATAACAAGGTCTGAAGACAAAGTCTGAAGCTAAAGAGCTGAAGACAAAGTCTGAAGTGAAAGAGCTGAAGACAAAGTCTGAAGTGAAAGAGCTGAAGACAAAGTCTGAAGTGAAAGAGCTGAAGACAAAGTCTGAAGTGAAAAAGCTGAAGACAAAGTCTGAAGACAAAGTCTGAAGACAAAAGCTGAAGACAAAGACTGAAGACCAAGTTTCAGATGATTGTCACAACAGCTGAAGAAGACCTCTTCAGTAGTTGTGATGGTTTCCTTTCAGTAGTTGTAGTTTCCTTTCTGTACTTGTAGTTTCAGTAGTTTTATGTTTCTTCGTGTACTTGGAATAATCTGAGATGTTCTCAGTTGTTGTGAACATTCTCAGGAGTTTGCTTACTTTCAGTAGTTTGTAATAATTCTGTTAGATGTCACTATCAAGTGACATCAGCAGACGTCACATTCCTATATATAAGGAATGCTGACCTAATTGTAATTGGGGCAGCTTAGGAAAACCTAGCAGCCGCCATACCGAAGCATGTGTGCATGAATGTTATTATCCCTTTGCAGAAAACCCTATTTCTATATAACCGTGTACTGTTCCATTGAATATTTATTGTGTTCTTGCTATATTTGCTTAATTCTTGCTCTAATTCCGCTGTGATTCAACTCTAATTGATCAAACTTAGATCACTGATCCTAACAAATGGTATCAGAGCGGGTTAATCATTGATCGGTTTAACAATTGATCATTGAAACTGCTATTTTGATATCTATAGTTTGATCGAATTTGCATATGTGCAAGAACTGGTTATAAAGATTGATTTTCTGCTGCTTCTGGTTATTTAATTTGAGTTTCTTCTTGGTTCTTATTGAGTTTGTTGTGTTTTTGTGCTAAATCTTTTGAAACTTGATTGATTTGGTTTGAATTTGAGAATGACTACTCCATCTAATGATCCTCACAATACTGGCTCCTCAACCAAGCCTCCGATGCTGGTTAGGAGTGAGTATAACATATGGCAACGAAGAATGCTCCATCACCTGTCTGTTAACAGTTCAGGTTGTTGGACATCTGTGGTTCACGGTCCACACAAGCCTATGGTGAACAATCCGGAGACCAATCAAATGGTTCCGAAGAAGAAGGAGCAATACTCAGATGAAGATCGTAAACTGTTTGAGATTGATGCTAAAGCCCATGGAATTCTGGCCATGGCACTGCCGAATGAAATCTATTCTGGGCTTATGCATCATGAAACTGCTCATGACCTCTGGAATGCTTTGAAGGAACAATTCGGAGGAACTGATGAGGTCTTAGCAAACAACAGAGAAATCCTCGCCCAACAATATGAGACATTCTCTCATAGGAAGGGTGAGACACTGACTCAACAGTTTGAGCGTTTCTCCTGCTTGATCTCTGAGCTGAAAATGGTCAAGCATGAGTATACTAACAGCCAGATGAACAACAGATTCCTCAGATCACTGCCTGAGAGATGGGACACATACACCATTGTCCTACGCTCCAGTGCAAATCTGGATAGCCTATCTCTCACCCAACTCCATGGGAAACTGCTTACATTTGAAAGAGAGATAGAGCAGAAAAGGAAACTGGCATCATCAGGAAAGCTCTCTGATGACTTTGTACCAGGTAACACTGCCTTGGTCGGTCATGAGTCAGAATATGCTGGATCAGAAAGTCATTATGATGAGCATATAGATTTCTCTTCAAACAGTTCTGATCATGCATTTGTTGGTGTTGACAGTCATTCTGGGTGTAATAGTGATAATTTATGCTTTATCATGGATGATTTGCAGGGTATTGCTGATGATGATTTAGAAGAGATGGATATTTTGAGCCAAATGGCCCTGATCAATATCAGATCTCAAAAGTTCTACAAGAGAACTGGTAGGAAATTTCCAGGACTCTCTGGCAAAACCAAAGTTGGTTTTGACAAGAGTAAGTTGAGGTGTCACAAATGCCACAGGCTTGGGCACTTTGCAAGAGAGTGTAGATCAACTGGATCTAACTCCTCTGCACCCTTTGTGACCTTTCCAAGCAATAGTTCACAAAACAAAGGGCAACATCCTGCTAGTTCTGGTCATCACTCACAACCTCAATCTCCTGCATACTTTGTCCCTCAGGGTCCAATGCCATATCCTTATCCCTGCTATTACATGCCACAGCCAAATCCAGTTCATGTCCTATAGCACAACAACCTCAAGCCCTACCTGAGCCTCAACCATCTCCATCACAATCTCAACCTCATCACAGCTTCTTCACACCAGGAGTTGTTGACTGGAGCAGCTTACCAGATGATCTTTCTGGTTTCAATGAGCAATTATCTGCTGGTGCTGGTCAACATGGTGGTGAACATCCTTTTGGGAATCTTGCTCTCATGGCCCTGGAGTCTACTGAGGGTTCCTGCTCAGATGCTTCATCTTCACAGGTAACCCAGGTATCTTCTGAGGCTAAAGCCAAGTTATGTTCTGAATCATGCATAGCTGCCTTTGTCTCTATTAGAGAGGCAAATGTAGCTTTAATCAATCAAAATCTTGAGCTTGAGAAAACTATTTCCAAAAGAAAAGATGAGTATGTGTCTGCACTTAATGACAAAGATGATGAGATTTACAAGCTTAAATGCCAACTTAATGATGAAAAGGCTAAGGTAGAGGTCATACTCGAGAACCACAGAAGTCTCAAAGAGACACTTGCAGCTACCCAAGTTGAGTGTGACCGCTGGGTAACATCCTGCAAGGGATTTGAAATGCTTCTCAGCAAGCAAACAGCTTCAAATGTGAAGTTTGGAATAGGTTACAATCATACTGCACCACCTACTGATTTTACTTCAAAATCAATAGTAAAATCTGAAGGTGAAAGTAATTTCCAAACCACATCATCATGTGATTCATCCTCAAATGATAATACAAAATTAGAGGATGAAGTCAGTGTTAAGATCTCAGCAAATCAATTGCCTGATGGTTTAAATGCTGATAAACACATGAAGCTGAGAAATTCAGATGTTGTTCCTCAAAGTACTCCAAGTACTGAAGGGCAAGTCACAACATCTGAAAAGCATTTCAAATCTGATGAAATAAAAGGATTAACAACTGCTGAGGAATCTATCATACGGTCTTTCAGGACGGATAGAGAACAGCTGAAGAACAAGTCTTCAGTTGTTACCAATCCTTCAGTACTTAACACAAGTACTGAAAGGAGGAAAGTACTGAAGATCACACCTTCAGTAGTTTCCACTTCAGCAGTTGATCAATCCAAGATGAAGAATAAGCCATGTGAAATATGTGGTAAATTCAATCATCTATCTGATGAATGCTGGTACAAAAAGGGTTCCAAACTCAACAGAGATAAGCTCATTAAAGAAGAGATAAATAAAATGAAAAATGAGTTTGAAACCAAGTTTGTACCACAGTCATCTCAAACTGATAAACCCAAGGCCTCACCAAAATCCAAAAAGAAGGATGGGGTTTATCAGAAAACAGCTGATAGTGTTCCTCATGATAAACATCAGACGAAGTCTGTGAATTTCAAGAAGGAGGAAATGGTGGGTCACAGGAACTCATCAAAAACAAGTACTGATGTGTCAAATGAGCTGAAGGCTTTAGCAACAAATCAGACACAACTTGTTATGATGGTTCAGCATTTGTTGGGGAGAGTTAACCAACTAGATGCACCTGTGATCAAACCACTGAAAAGGAAATCCAAGCCCAAATCTAAGAATTCCATTTCAGCACCATCTCCACCTTCATCAGCTGTTAATCATGAGAAACAAGTTATGGTTAAATCTGTTGATGAAAACAGACCCAAAACCAAAAGGTTTGGGTCTCTAAAGCTAACTAGTTTCTTATGATAAATGCAGGGTTCTTCAGCATGCCAAAGAAGCATCTGGTATGTAGACAGTGGAGGATCTATGCATATGACTGGGAGCAGTTCTCTTCTTAATGACTACTCTCAAGGAAAGAAGGGATTTGTCTCATTTGGAAATGATGCTAAGGGTTACATCATCGGGAAAGGATTTGTGTCAAATGGAGAAATCAGATTTGATGATGTTAACCATGTGGAGAATCTCAAGTATAATCTACTGAGTGTCAGTCAGATGTGTGATAAAGGGCATGTTGCACTTTTCACAAGCCAGAACTGCCGGATTCTGTCTTCCAAAGTTCTGAGGCTGATTGACAAGGTATTGGATGAACATACTCTCCTGAAGGCCAACAGGATAGGAAGAGTATATGCCTTGGATTTGTCAAAGAAGATTGTTAAAAGGTCATCCTTGCCTGTTCTCCAAGGCCTCTCCTCAGGAATCTAAACTGTGGCATAGAAGGCTGGGTCATGTTAATCTCAAAAACATGAATCAGCTGATCCACAATAGTTTAGTAAGAGGTCTACCAATAAAGGAGTTCCTCTGTGATGAAACCTGCACTGCTTGTTTAAAAGGAAAACAACACAAAGTTTCATTCCCTCCTATAGAAGAACCAAAGTCCACTGCCTGCTTGCAATTACTGCACATGGATCTCTTTGGTCCTGTGAGAGTAATGAGCATGGCAAAGAAGAAATACTGTCTGGTAATTGTGGATGATTACTCCAGATTTGTATGGACCTTCTTCTTGCATTCAAAGGATGAGGCTGCTCAGACAATTATTAACTTTGTGTTGTATGTTGAGAAGCATATTCCCTATCAGTCAAGTGTATAAGAAGTGATAATGGAACTGAATTTAGAAACCATACACTTGATGATTTCTACCTTTCAAAAGGAATCAAGAGGCAGTATAGCATCCCAAGGACTCCAGAACAAAATGGAGTAGTGGAGAGAAAGAACAGGACCCTAATTGAAGCTGCAAGGTCCATGTTGGCTGACTCTGGTTTGCCACTGACCTTTTGGGCTGAAGCTGTCAACACAGCATGCTATGTGCAAAATAGAGCTTTAGTGAATCAGAGGTTGATGAAGACTCCTTATGAAGTTCTACATCATTTGGCTCCTCTAATTTCATTCTTCAGAGCATTTGGGTGTCCTTGTTACATTCTCAACACAAAGGATCAACTCCAAAAGTTTGATTCTAAGGTGGATGCAGGGTATTTTGTTGGGTACTCATCCACTTGCAAGGCTTACAGAGTGTTCAACTGTAGAACAAAGATGGTTGAAGAAACCTTGCATGTGAAGTTCAATGAATCTCCTAAGGACAAAATCCCACAAAACCCTGTGGAGTTGTTTGATCTGGACATACTGCAATATGTTCCTTATCAGCCTCCAGCTGTTGCAGATCATGTGAATTCATCACCTTCTGCAGCTAGTCATCCATCTGGTGGTACTGATGTTCATGATGATCCCAGTACTCACCTATTCAAGTTTAGTGATCAACTGCCTGAGTCTACTCAACTTGATGTTCCTGTAGCTTCAGTAGCACCATCCACAACAAATGCTGATGAGATTTCTGAATCCTCTACTTCATTTGACCTGCCATCTAACACTTGGTTTCAAGAATCTGGATCAACATCTGTTGCTGCTGAGCGTGCTACAAACACTTGCACAGATCTCATATGTACCAAGAGCTGAAGAATCACCCAACGTCTCAAATCATTGGTGATATCAATGCTGGTGTCTCAACTAGAAGTCAATTGTCCAACTTCTGCTTCTATGCTCTTTTCATCAGTCAGCAAGAGCCAAAAACTATCATATTGCATTAAGAGACAATGGATGGGTTGATGCCATGCAGCTTGAGCTTCTTCAGTTCAAAAAGCAGCAAGTGTGGGAACTGGTTCCTCTACCCCCAGGTAAGTGTGCAATAGGCACTAAATGGGTGTTTAGGAATAAAACAGATGAAAATGGGCAAATTGTCAAGAACAAGGCCAGACTGGTTGTCCAGGGTTTTCACAAGAAGAAGGTATTGATTATGATGAAACCTTTGCCCCTGTAGCCAGACTGGAGGCAATTAGATTGTTCTTAGCCTATGCTGCATTCCACAATCTTAAAGTTTTTCAAATGGATGTCAAAAGTGCATTTTTATATGGTAAAATAAAGAAGAGGTTTATGTGTGTCAACCACCAGGTTTTGAGGATAATAAACATCCTGATTGGGTGTATAAACTTGATAAGGCTCTTTATGGGTTGAAACAAGCTCCTAGAGCCTGGTATGAAACACTGTCAAATTTTCTTCTTCAGAATAATTTCACTAGAGGCTCCATAGATAAAACTTTGTTCATTAAGAAAGTGGGTCAGCATAAGCTCCTTGTTCAAATTTATGTTGATGATATTATTTTTGCTTCCTCTGATCCACAGTTGTGTGATGCATTTACAAAGTTGATGCAACAAAAATTCGAAATGAGTGCCATGGGAGAATTACAGTTCTTTCTAGGTTTGCAAATCAAACAAAAGGCTGATGGAACTTTCATTCATCAGTCAAAATACACAAAAGTCTTTTGGCAAAGTTTGATTTACAACACTGTAAGCCCTGTTCTACTCCCATGTGCAGCACCACACAACTGGATGCAGATCAGAAAGGTAAAGCTGTTGATGAAACACTTTACAGATGTATGATTGGGTCCTTGATGTACTTAACAGCTTCTAGACCAATATTATGTTTGCAACTTGTGTTTGTGCTAGATTTCAGGCTGCTCCTAAAGAGTCTCATTTGATTGCAGTCAAGAGGATCTTTAGATATCTGCAAGGTACTCAATCTCTAGGTCTTTGGTATTCCACTGGGCACTCTTGCAAATTAGTTGCTTTTTCTGATAGTGACTATGCAGGGTGTAAATTAACTAGAAAATCAACTTCTGGTGGATGTCAATTCCTAGGCA
This sequence comes from Flaveria sonorensis, assembly GCA_025506505.1. Taxonomy (NCBI): domain Eukaryota; kingdom Viridiplantae; phylum Streptophyta; class Magnoliopsida; order Asterales; family Asteraceae; genus Flaveria; species Flaveria sonorensis. The sequence goes on from CM046433.1 coordinate 22,296,003, forward strand.
ACTGTTTGGTTTCTTGGCAGAGTAAGAAACAAACATCTGTTGCTACATCCACTGCTGAAGCCGAGTACATTGCTGCTGCAAGTTGTACATCTCAGGTACTCTGGCTTCAGAATCAATTACTGGATTATGGCATTACAGAGACTAAGACTCCATTACTAATGGATAGTGCTTCAGCTCTTTGTATTGTCAAGAATCCAGTCCAGCACTCTAGGACCAAACATATTGAGATCAGACACCATTTTATTAGGGATTGTTTTGAAAAAGGTCTGATTGATCCAAAGTTTGTTCCTAGTGCTGATGAGCTTGCAGACATATTTACTAAGCCTTTGGACAGTTCAACTTTCCAAAACCTAGTGTTAAGGCTTGGTATGCTGCAGCTAGAATAAGTGACAACTACTGATGATCTCAGTCAACAAGTACTGATGAGCATTCGTATACTACTGTCACAAATAAGTACTGAAGTTCTTTTATCCTCAGTAGTTTTCATAACTACTGAAGACTAAATTACTTAAAAGTACTGAAGTACTCATCTGTTGAAAAGAACTGATGTGGTTACAACTACTGCTGTAGTTACAACTGCTGATGTCAGAATAACAGATAAGTACTGATGACCTATGAAACATCTGAAACTCAGACAAAGTCTGATGAAGTGTTGAGGTCAGAATGAAACAGCTGATGAGCTAAGAATTGACGACAACAGCTGATGAGAAAATTTTCTCTTCAGTTGTTTCTACAACTGCTGCTTCACTTCAAACAACTGAAGCCAAAACCATGTCTTCAGTAGTTTCACAACTACTGATGACTAATACCAAGTCTTCAGTTGTTACAACTTCTGAAAGTTAAAACCAGGTCTTCAGTTGTTTTCAAACAACTGATGACAGCACCAACACTTTCAGTCGTTTTATATCAGCCTTTTCTTACCCTATAAATACCTAAACCTACTTTCAGACGTTTCATTAGCCGTTTTCCGTCCTTCACTCTCTCAACAATGGCGACCATGAAACTCAAACCCAGACACAACTGTGTTGCCTACCTCTCGAAATCGGCCTTCTGGAACAAATTTGATAACGCCATCGATCTTATGGTAGATTCCCAGTACCGAACCGCGTTTCTTCTGAATCCTACCATATACCCCGATTCCCTAAGCCAGTTCTGGACCAACGTCTCTGTGCAAACTAGTGAGAATGATAGCCAAATCACTCTCCAGTCGTTGGTCAACCAGAAACAGGTGGTCATCACTCCGGACATCATTCGACAAACCCTAGATCTACATGATGCCACCTGTGTCACAGAATACCCGAAAGGCACAACCGATATGTCTTTCATCAACAACGGGTATGAAGGAGACTTAAGTGCTACCACCATTCTGAAGAAGCACTTCCATGATGCTGAACGTCTTATATTCCACATGGTGAATGTCTGCCTTGCACCAAAAACCTCCTCATGGGATCAAATGTCTTCCCGATGGCAACAGGTATTATACTCTATCTTTGAACGACAAACTTTAAATTTTTCTGAGATAGTGTTTATGGAACTAAAGGATCTGGCCTTGAAACCTGTGGCAAACAGATGGATATTATATCCCAGGTTTCTCATGGCCATAATTTTAACACAGCTAAAATCAGACGGCCTTGTTGGCCTTGGAGTCCCTGCTCCGGCTGTATTGCCTGAAGTATACTCCAGGCACAACTCTGACCCTACAATGAAAGGGCTGCCCGGCTGCTCAAACCCAAGCAGCGGGAACCCACACCTCCACTTCCAGATCCAAAGTCCCCACCAAACCCAAAACCAAAAGCCCAAAAAGGCTACTCAGGGAGATGAGTCCCCTGAGGATGCCCCTGTAACACCAATACAGGAAACACTTACTGGTTCTAACCCCCCAGTAGTGTCCAAGACTCCACCACCCTAGCCGCTCAGGCATCCTCTCAACAGGATCCTGATGCAACCATAATTGGGGATACCACAATGCTGGAACCTATCTCAATTGAGAAGGTTACCATTGAAGAGCACCAGTCACCCCGGGTGCAATCTGCTTCAACCTATCTCCAAATGCAACCGCCCCTCAAAGCCCAACATTTATTGTTGCACAAGTGTGAGTCAGCTGCATTCCTCTCCTCCTCCCCAGACACCAATTACAATGGGGAGAACCTCAACAGCTGAGGAAGAGGACCAAAATGCTGCTGATAACCCACAGCACAGGGGTTATAATGTTCAATCTCCCCGTGTAGAGGAGGAGGTTAGAACATCTGGTGAGGCTGCCACTTCTACTGATTCAGCAAATGAACAGGATGAAGTTGGTAACATCTCTAAGACCTCACCAGAGGCAACTGCCGATGAAGGACTCAGTCCTGAGGCAGGAAGTCCCCAGAACCAAGAACAAGGGGCACATGCTACAACTGATCTACACTCAGGGCATGTACATCCTGATTCAATCAGGAGGTCAGGTGATTCAGCAAAGACTGATGATGACCTGGGCTTTTTTCTTGATGTCTTAGCCCATAACACAATCCTTGAGGCTGAGGTGAGCAGACTCAAAGAACTGCTTGCCAAAATGTCTCAGGATCAAAGTCCATCTGCCCCAATAACCCCACAGATGGCACCTTCATCTGAAGGTTTCCCAAACACTCCGCCACTACACTCAACTGAGCCACCAGCCACTGTTGTTGGCACCACCTCTCAGGGACAGAACCCCTCTGAGCAGATGGTTGCTACCTTTCAAAATTCCTTACCTCTCATCACTCCCATCATCAATGAGATTGTGCATAAAGCCATTGATGAGAGGATTTCCTCAAATCTACAAACACTGTTGATGATGCTGTGCAAAGGAAGCTTTCTGCCATTCAAACCCCTGAACCCATGCACCCAAAAGGGGGAGTCTAAGGCAGTGAAAGAAAGAAAAAGAAAGAGAGTGGAAATGAGAAACAAGAGAAAGAAAAGGAAAAACAGCTGATCACATACAAAGAAAGAAAAGTGCTGAAACTCAAAAGCCTGATGAAGAGAAATCATTGGAAGATCTGATTAAAGAAGCTGATGAAGCTCACAGCAGATCAATGGACAGAATAATAGACAACTCTTCAGACAGGGCTTTGATACAGCCACATTAGACACTGAGATCAGAAGCTGGAGATTGAAGAGATACAAGAAAGATGGGCCAGTTATAGTGTGATGGAAAGGGAGAGGTTGGAAATAATGATCAGGTTTACTGCAAAATACTTGGGAAGATCATTAATTGAGATTAAATCATGGACCAGAGACAGTATTCTGGCAATAACCACCAGAATCTGTACTTCTGAAGCATTCAACAAGGGGTTAATTATGAAGCACTAGATGAAGCAGGTGCTGGGAAGAGAACTGATATGGCCAAGCTTTCCAAAGCCAAACTCACCATAAAAATGCTAGATCAGCCTTCCCAAACTCCCTCTCAAAAACAACCAACCCCACAACTCTCCAAATCAACTCAACCCTCAAAACCAACTCCCTTACCCCAAAAACCACCTCAAACCACATCCAGTGATGCACCCAGAAGGAGGAGAAGGGTGTTGAGGATGGTAGAAGATGAAGAAGAAGATGATGAAGAAGATAGTCTGCCAATCTCTGCTGTTCTAAATTACCTGAGCCCAGAAGTCAACAAATGATCACACCAGACTTTCAGAGGCAAATGGTGAAAGTTAAGATTGAAGAAGAAGAACAGCAGAAACAGCACGATGAGCAACTTTTGAAGATGATTGACAAAGAGTTTCCTCAGTCATCATCTATACAAGCCATGAAGAAACACGCTCAAAGGCTGTATGCTCTCAGGTATACCTTTCAATATCAAAAGGGAGAGTAAGGATTTGGCCAGACCCCAGGGTTAGTTCTAGAATTCATAAGAAATCCATACCAAGTAGATACAATGGCCAGTGAGAAAGACCATAGATGCTGCTATTATGTTGGCCATTGTAGTCTCACCCTGGGAAATACTTGAAGACTTCAAGAGAGCCTACAAGTCAAAGATGACCCCTCAAACTCTAATGGAGAACAAAATGGTCAAGAAGGGGTTGTTATACAAGAGGCTTGAAGAGATCAAGAAAAATGAACTCCAGTTGTTATTAGAAGGGACTCACCCAGATGAATTTGCTTACAGAGAGATAACAACTGTTGAGTTGAAAAATGGAAAGACGATAAAGTACTTATCAAGTACTATGGCCCAGAGTTCTTCTTCGAAGGAGAAGCAGAAGAACTCACTAAGGAGGAACAAGTTGTTCTCCTTGAGGCCTACGTCAGAGAGTCTTATAGACTCATCAATGGGAAGTAGGTTTCATGGTTGGGATAACGGCTCTGTGTCCAGTTCCCCAAGACAGAGTTCCCTTCCATCCTTTGACATTCACATCTACTGAAACCTGTTCCCTGGCCTGTGCTTATCCGATATCTCTAAAGCTGATCAAGAGAGTATTTCTGCCAAGAATAAGTGGGACCTCAATAAGCTTAAAGGTTTTGGCTGCATTGGTTCAGGGGGAGTTTGTTGGACCAAAAGAACCAATGAGCCTGATCAGAAAAACTTTAAGTCCCACGGACATTACAACAACTGAAGTAGTCTGCAACAGCTGAAGACATCAGCTGATAACAAGGTCTGAAGACAAAGTCTGAAGTAAAGAGCTGAAGACAAAGTCTGAAGTGAAAGAGCTGAAGACAAAGTCTGAAGAAAGAGCTGAAGACAAAGTCTGAAGTGAAAGAGCTGAAGACAAAGTCTGAAGTGAAGATGAGACAAAGTCTGAAGACAAAGTCTGAAGACAAAAGCTGAAGACAAAGACTGAAGACCAAGTTTCAGATGATTGTCACAACAGCTGAAGAAGACCTCTTCAGTAGTTGTGATGGTTTCCTTTCAGTAGTTGTATTTCCTTTCTGTACTTGTAGTTTCAGTAGTTTTATGTTTCTTCGTGTACTTAGAATACTCTGAGATGTTCTCAGTTGTTGTGAACATTCTCAGTAGTTTGCTTACTTTCAGTAGTTTGTAATAATTCTGTTAGATGTCACTATCAAGTGACATCAGCAGACGTCACATTCCTTTATATAAGGAATGCTGACCTAATTGTAATCGGTGCAGCTTAGGAAAACCTAGCAGCCGCCATACCGAAGCATGTGTGCATGAATGTTATTATCCCTTTGCAGAAAACCCTATTTCTATATAACCGTGTACTGTTCCATTGAATATTTATTGTGTTCTTGCTATATTTGCTTAATTCTTGCTCTAATTCCGCTGTGATTCAACTCTAATTGATCAAACTTAGATCACTGATCCTAA
>CM046433.1:22301383-22528013 GCA_025506505.1 Flaveria sonorensis
GGTTTCAACTTCATGGAGACTCCTATCCATATAGACAGCAAGAGTGTAATTCTATGCATAGAAAATCCAGTCAAGCACTCCAGACAAAAACACGTTGACATCTGGTATCATTAATTAGAGAATTCATGGGAAAATCTAATCAAGCTAGTAATTCAATTCAAATGAACGATATGCTGACTTGTTCATAAAAGACTTTGATGAACAAAGAATTTAAATATTTAATCACAGCTATTGGGATGATTAACATTGACTAGTCTTTCTCTTTTGAAAATCTTTTAAAATGTGTCATGTCTTTGTTGTCTAAATACAATCTAAGCCCTGTTACAAAATGGTTTTCTTCAAATTTCTAAGTATGAATTCTTCTGAAGAGAAGTTTAGCGTCGGAAGAAGTCTTTGTTCATCTTCCGAAGGCAAATTCCTCTGCCTAAGTATTCTTTTCCGAAGAATGTTTAGTCTCAGAAGGACTTTTGATCCTAGATCAAATCCACTTCCAAAGCTTGCTAACTTCTTTTCTCGGGAGAAGATTTACTCTAGAAAGAATTTGTCATTAAGACATGATTTGCCTTCGGAAGTAAAAATGCATCGGAAGACTACATTGAGAAACCCAAGTGTTTTCTCTCGGAAGCAACCTTACTCTCGAAAGAAAACTTTTACTGTGTAACGGAAATCTTTGGGCCCCACTTGATTTTACTGTAAAGATATTGTTGGACAATAGTAACTAACCAGAATTTTAAATATTTTCACCATATCATCTGCCGCCTACATCCACTTGGACCTCAAAACATCTTTTCACTCATCATTTCACCTTATCCAATGGATTTTTCATTGTAAAAAATGACCGGCTGTTTTGATGAAATCAACTTAAACACAGGTGATTCCCCTAAGGATCTTTTCAAAATCTCTCAAAAATCAACAAACAAGAACCATGGTACGAAAACCCGTGACTCAAGTGTATGAAATCAGTGTGTGTTTGTGTGTGTTTAAATGCTCAAAAATAATAATAATTTCTTGTTTGATTGATTGTTCAAAAGCTTACAAAGGATTAGGGTAGTATGCTATTTATAGCCTATACAAAGAGCTATATACAATTACTAAACTACTCTTATGTAAATGAAAATTACATAAATAATCCTAAGTCTATGAGCTTTCCGCTGTGGATGATTAGCTGTCTGCTGTGGATGTTAAGATGTCTGCTGTGGAAGTCAGATGACTTGTCCGTTCTGCTTTGGATGCTGTCCGCTATGAAGTGTTTGCATTGTTTGTTGTGCGCTGTGGGATGTTCATCCGCTGTGGATGAACATCCGCTGTGAACAGGCATCTACTGTATGTTACTCATCTGCTGTTGGATGTCTTCATCCACTGCAAGCACTTGGTCTTGATCTTCATCCGCTACGTCCTCTTGTACATCCGTTGTGGGCAGTTATTCATCCGTTGCCGACACTTGGTCAAAATTTCTTTTATCTACATCTGGAAAAAGAAACTTAAACATTGATTAGTGAACGTTATGATTGTTAATGATGCTATTGTATTAGTTAATGATTGTTTGAATATTAGAACACATTATGTTTGTTTATGTTTGATTATGGGAAGCATCATCCTTTAAAGCATTAATCCATTAGTGCTCTTGTTGAGTCCGACTATACTCCCCCTAAGGATGATATTGCCATATATTTAATGATTGCTTGTTAATGTTTTGTTTGTTAGAAACAATATGTTTGTGTTGGTGCTTGTTAATGATTTGTTTGTTTGGAAAATGTGTGTGTGAGTTTGATATGAAAGATTGTACGTTATTGAAATGGTTTGTTTGTTCACAGCGGTTGAACATTTGTTCATGCACTATGGACCCTTGAATGATTTTTGATTGTTCACTATGGATGAACATTTGTTCATGCGCTGTGGACACTTTAAAAATTTGTTTGATTGTACACAGAGGATGAACATTTGTTCATGCGCTGTGGACACTTGAATGTGATGTGTGAATGTTTACAGCATATGCTTACCTATGTGCGTACGCTATATACACTTGTACTGCTTCTACAACGGATGACTTATGTTAGTCATGCGCTATGGAATGGCACTGTATTCACAGCGGATGTCTTGTCAACATCATGCGTTGTGAACACTTGCATGTTCACAAGTTCATAGCGGATGTTTGTTTGTTTTGTCCGCTATATACACTTGATGTATTTTGCATGTTATGATGGTTACTGTAGCTACAGCGGATGTATTTTGCATGTTATGATGGTTACTAATGTCTTCCGAAGCATATGTTTGATAAAATTTTCTTCCGAAACAACATTTGTTTGATGAAACTTGTTTAAATCAAAATGTTTGTTTAAATCTTTGATTTAAAATGTATGTAAAATGCTAAGATTTTAAGATGATCAATATATGGATGTTAAGATATTACTCACAAGCAATATTTTGCAATATTGTACATATGTATGTGTGTCAAACTGCTGTGTTTGGGTGTTGGCTTGACTTGGCTTTGTTTAAAACTCAAAATTTAGAAAATTTCAAATTTTAAAATGTATGAATATGCACAATTCTGCTGCCTTTGATATTTCCATGTTCAATTTCTCCCCCTAAATTTTTGCATAGTTATAAAAATCTTTTATAAAAATGACAAAAATTTATATGTGTGTGAGTGAAAATTATCAAAGTCCAAATTTATTGCTTGTTTGTTAAACACTTAGTAAGATCATATTGAATCTTACTAACAAATGAATGTGTTGCTTGGTTGAATCATGAATCAATTTCACATACCATGAGATCATACTAGTCTAAAATTCTCACTGAGTGGTTTGAATGTTTTTGAGAATAGACATGGACTAATACAATGTTGATTGTAGATATTTGATCCACTTAAACTCATGCATGGTATTGCTGATTGATTGAAATAGTGAGTGATTATCATGTTTTGAGTTGATTGATATGAGTTGTATGTACCCAACATCTGATTGTATGTTTGGTACAACCCTCCTAAAGATATGCTAGAAAGCACTTTCAATACTTAAGACCTAGCTACTTAGGAGTATAAATCCACAATTTGATCCATGATGTTTGATCCTCATTAGGATTCTTTTCACTTCACTTTGGAAGGTGATTCTCTTTGGGATTCTTTTGATTCATTCACAAGGAATGTAGTCTTAAAGACTTTATTGATTGTTCATCCATAATAGATGTGTTCCTCATTGGGAATCTTTTTGGATCATGATTTAGGTCATTCAGGTCTGTGCTTAGCACAACAAAGAATGCCTAGATGTACTCCGGGTCTATGATTATCATAATGGATGAGACATTTGTATGATTGAGCAATTTATAAACTGTTTCACTTGGTGTATTGTAGTTACTTTACAAGCAACCTATATTGGATAGATTAGTACTCACCATAGACCAAGATGTGTTGTTTGACCATACAATCATGAGAATTTAGTTCTTCACTATTGTATGTGATGTTAGGTGTCCCATGCTGAGCCTATCCATATATCAAACAAAGTACAGTCAGTCTTTATTAGTGGAAAATAATTCAAGTGAAGAATATGCTAGTGTACTATCATTTCTCATGAATGGTATGTGTGATTCAATATATTTAAAAAAATGATGTGTTTGTTTGATAACTTGATTTTGAAAGATACATGTTTGATGTTAAACTTGGACTTTGACAAAATCAAGATTGTTTGATTTTAATGTTTTGAAAAACATTACTTGTTTGATTCAATGTTGATCATACCAAGTGACTGAACCAAAAATTCAAATCTTGTTGAATCAAATGGTTTAGTAAATAGGTCAGCCAATTGATTGTCTATATGGACATTGATCAACTTGATTAGACCTTTTTCTGAGCAATCTCTCAGAAAGTGATATCTGATCTCTATGTGTTTTGTTTTTGAATGTTGAACAGGATTGTCAGTGATAAACATGGCAGCAGAATTGTCAATGTGTATAGGTGTTTGAAGAAAATTAAAGCCATAGTCAAGCATTTGGTTTTGAATCCAAAGCACTTGAGAACAGCATCCAGAAGCATCTATGTAAATTGACAACCTCCGGTTGTGGATTTTCTATTTTGATTGCATCCTTTATAATCACTATCTGTGTATGCATATAAAGAGTAATCTCTATCTTTAGGATACCACAAACCAAGAGTTGGTTTGCCTTTCAAGTATCTAAAGATTCTCTTTACTGCATTGATGTGTGATTCTTTAGGATCTGCTTGATATCTTGCACACATGCAGACTGCATACATGATGTCTGGTCTGCTAGCTGTTAGGAACATCAGGGAACCTATCATGGATCTATAAAGTTTCTGGTCCACTGATTTTCCTTCTGGAGGTCCAAACTTTAAACCAGTTGCAAATGGTGTTTTACTGGATGTGCATTCAGACACGTTATATTTCTTCAATATTTGATTCACATATTTGCTTTCATTGATGAAGATTCCTTCAGCAGCTTGTTGAACTTAAAGACCAAGGAAGAATGTAAGTTCTCCCATTGAGCTCATCTGGAACTTTGATTACGTAAGAGTTTCAAACTCTTTGCAAAGATGTGTGTTTGTGGATCCAAAGATTATGCCATCCACGTAGACTTGCACTGCTAACAATTCTTGTTCTTTTCTTTTTAAGAACAATTTTTGGTTGATTTTCCCACTGGTGTATCCATTTTGTAGTAGAAACTTTGATAACGTTTCATACTACTTCCTCGGTGCTTGATAAAGACTATACAGAGCTTTAACTAACTTGTAGACTCTGTGAGGGAATTTTAGATCTTCAAACCCTGGTGGTTGAGCAACATATACCTCTTCATCTATCTTACCATAGAGGAATGCATATTTGACATCCATTTGGTAGACATTGAAACTCTTGGATGAGGCATAAGCAAGGAATACTTGGATGGCTTCCAGTCTTGTTACAGGAGCAAAGACATCATCATAGTCAATGCCTTCCTTTTGATTATAACCCTGGGCTATTAGCCTTGCTTTGTTTCTTATGACAATCCCTCTGTCATCTGCTTTGTTTTGGAAGAGCCACCTTGTGCCAATTGCATATTGACCTTCAGGTAGATCAACCAGCTTCTATACTTCTTGCTTTTAAAATTGTTATAGTTCCTCTTGCATGGCTTCTATCCAATTATTGTCTTTGAGTACTTCAGTGATGTTTTTTGGTATACTTAGGGATAAGAAGCAGGAGTACAGACACATGTTTGGTATATCAGATTGACTTCGAGTTAATATAGTATTGAGTCACCTATGATATTTTCTATGGGATGGTCTTTGTGAAATCTTGTTGTTGTAATCTGATCAACAGAAATTTTTGGATCAAGATTGGTGATTGTTTGAGAAGGGGATGATGGTTGAGCAAGAGTATCAGGAATTGTTTGTTTATCTGGCTGAGGGATCTTATTGAATGTTTGAGGTGAATAATGAAAGAAATCTAAGATTCATCTTCATGATGTGTGTCTAGTAATGAGTGGTAACCATCATCTTCTTCAGCATTAGTTGGTTGGTGTGGTTTTGTTTGGTTGTGTGGTTGTGGTTGGGTGGTCATAGGAGATGAAGATGATGGCGTGTTTGATGATGTTCCTTTTGATGTGTTTGTTTGTTTTGGAGGAGTTGAAACTGTTGTACTTGAAAGAGAGTTATTAGTTCTCCTTGGAGGATCAGCAGTCAACGTAACATCAATGGTTGTTGGTGGAACCATTGGATACTCATGGTTATCCTTGGTATCTGAAACATCAAAATAAGATGTGTCAAATGATTTAGTTAAAACATTAATATCAAATAGCCAGCTTGATCCAATGACTTTCTTAGTGAAAGAATGTTCATTAAAAACAACATCTGTTGTTTCTTCCACTATATTTAGCCTTGGATTGTATACTATATAAGCTTTTGAGCTTCCAGAGTATCCAACAAAGAATCCATCATCTTCTTTTGGAGCAAATTTGGATATTGTTCTCTAGTGTTTAATATTAATACAAAACATCCAAATACCTTAAGAAATCCTATGAATGGTTTTCTTCTAAACATTAATTCATAAGGCGTTTTGGAATGTTCTTTGATGATTAATGTTCTGTTTTGTATGTAGCAAGTTGTGTTGATTGCTACAGCCTAAAAGGATATGGGCAATAGAGAGTCAGCTAGCATAGATCTGGCTTCTTCTATCAATGTTCTATTTCTCCGTTCAGCTAGTCCATTTTGCTGAGGAGTTCTTGCTACGCTGAGTTGATGACTAATTCCTTTTTCTGCACAAAAAGAAGAAATGTAGTCATTCTTAAATTTAGTACAATTATCACTTCAAAAAGATTTAACTTTAAGATCTAATTGATTCTCAATTTTAGTGATAAAAGATTATATTATGTCTAATGTTTCTGACTTGTGTAGTAGAAAGAAAACCCATGTGAATATAGATTAGTCATCTACTATAACAAGATAGTATTGCTTTTTTCCTATGCTTAGGATGTTTGTTGGACCAAATAGGTCCATGTGAAGCAATTTGAGTGGTGTTTTATTAGAGTTTACCAATTTTGACTTATGGGACACTCTATGTTGTTTGCCTTTCAGACATGCTATGCAGTGGTCTGTACAGAAGAATTCTTTTTGTGGTAAACCTATTACTAGATCACCTTTTACAAGTTGGTTCATTCTATTAAAGTTAGAGTGTCCTAATCGTCTGTGCCACAATTAGGAAACATCTTCTGATGCTTTTGATAATAAACAAATTTTAGGGGTTGATGCTAAAACAGTATTCATATCAACAATGTATGTATTGTTATGACAGGGAGTTTTCAAAAGGATACAGTCTTCTGGAATTTGAAACCCCATCTTGAGGATGTAGCAGTTGTTGGAGTCAAATAAGGTGGCATATCCTTTGTCGCATATTTGGGATACGCTTAGAAGATTGAACTGAAGATTGGAGCAGTAGTTGACATTCTCAAAGCTAATCAACCCATTAGTTATTGTTCCTTCGCTAGTTATCTTCCCACCTGTCTTGTCTCCTCCAAAGGCTACATTACCTCCATGTTTGCTCTTAAAATCCCGAAGGAGGGAACAGTTGCCAGTCATATGTCAGGAGCATCCATTGTCAACATACCAAATGTTATCAGGCCTTCTTTGATGTCCCTACAAAAGAAAAGAAATTAGTTAGTTGGTGCAACCCAAGCCATGATGGTCTTGGGTTTCCCGTCTTTCCCTAAGACACAAATTTCTTCTAAAATGGCATTGTCTGCTGGTTTAGGAATTCCAGGTACACTAGTTTTCCTTTGATTGTTTTTAGCTCAATCGGGAGAAGTACTTTGAGCCCTTCTCCTTTGAGAGTTAATGTCTGGTGACTGTCTATTTTGAGACTTATGTCTCCTTGTAGGTTGTTTAAAGTTGTCATAAAATGTTTTGTCACTGTTTAAAACAACTTTTTAGTGAGGAGTTTGTCTTGAAACTCCTCCTTTGCTCTTAATTTGAGCACTTGTTTGTTTCTTAGTTGATTTCTCAACTTGAGCCTGTTTCTTTTGCTTTTTATTTTTTTATTGAAAAAGCAATTTGCTATGCTGTGGTTATTTCTTTCACAAATTGAACAATAGTTGTGAAAATGGCATGTTTCAGTACTATGATTATTCATGTTACAGTACTTATAGTATTTACCATACTTGTATTTTTCAGTGGAGTGTGTGTATTGATCACACCACTCATAATATGGTAACTCTGATTTTGTTTGTTTGTTAGTAACTTTTGCCTTCAAATTTGATTTTGAGGGAATTTTAAAAGTTACTATTTGTTGTTTTGGCTGAATTATGGCTTTGCCTTTCCCTTTATTTACCTGTTTGGGAGAGACAGTGGAAGTTACAGTTTTCCTTCCACCAAAACAGATATCAAAACCTTTAATATGTTTCGTTTGTTTGTTTATTGTATCAGCTACACTTTAAACCTTTTGAATTTCAGTAATTGGCTGAGTTGGCTCATCATCCAATAAATCATCTTCATCGTCATCTGTTGTTTGTTCATCAAATTCATTATTCTCTCCTTGATAAAAGTCAGTTGATTTGATTTGTGGTGATACTTAACTTTTAACAAATTTTATGAAAGGTGATTTTGATGTTAATGGTGATTTTGATAATGATGATGATGATTGTTTGGAATCATCAGTCTTTTCATGAGTGTCAGGAGATTCATCCTGTTTGTTGGTCATTGAGTCAGGTAAAGGAATATAATTATCAATGTATGGTGGGTTGACCTTGTTATATCCTAAACCTGACGGGTCTTTGAATACCCTTTGTTGAGCAAGAAGTTCTTTGAACTTCTTGTTGCTTACCTGAAACTTCTGAAGCTTTACTTTAGTTTCAGCATGCAATGCTTTTGATTCAATCAATGATGCAGAAAGGTGCTCAACTTGAGCTGCCAGTGTTAATTTCTCAGACATTAGTTTATCTAAGTCATTTTGTAATGAAAGTATTTTGGTTGCATATTGTTTATGTTCTGATTTTAAACTTTCATTTAAAATGTTTGTTTCTATAACTTTCTTCGAAGGTTTCTCTGCATGCTCTCTATATCTGTTGACCTTATCAATACATGCCTGTGTGTGGAGGTGATCCTTTACCTCTTTCAGGATGTCTGATATTTTATCTTCAATATCTGCCATAAGGGCATGATCTGGAGATGGAATTTCAGCCTCATACAGGCTCCAGTCAAATTCACCATCTTGTTTGGTTATCAATGCAGAAGATTTTGAATGTTGATTTGGAATGTACTGTGTGATTTGTGGTGGGGTTGGTGCAGTTGGAATACCGATTGGAGGTGGCACCTGTCTGTTAGAATGATAACCACTGGATGTTTGTGCCTAATGTGTATTTCTGTCAACTCTTGGCTGTTGACATTCTCTTGAAAAGTGTCCATAGAGTTGACAATTATAGCACCTCACTTTTGTCTTATCAAAACCAATCCTGGTTTTCTTGTCCATGTTCAATCCCTGATTTCTTTGCAGAAACCTTTTAGATCTATATGCAATCATAGCCATAGACCATTGAAGATCCATTTCTTCTACCATATCTGGTGGAAGTTCATCAAATCTTGCTAAATGGTCTGTGATGGTGTTAGACTTGCACCTAAAAATGCTTCAAAGCTTGTAGAAAAGGCTCCATAAGCTGCCTTTTGCTCTTCACTTTGCAAGATTATAGTAAGAGCATCTATTGGCTTTCCAAGTCTATGTATGTTGTTGGTTTGATGTTTTGGTTGTTTGTTTGAGCTAGAGGTATATGGATGTTGTTTACTCTGAGGTGTTGCTTCATGTGAAGCATGCACACCAGTCTTTTTAGACTTTTGTTTGTTGCTGGATGATTCCGGTGCTGAGAAGAATGATGTATCACTAGAGTCCAAAAATTCTTCATCTTCTTCTTCTCTAGTGCTTGTGAGAAATGCACTGTCTGTTTGTTGTGGTTCTTTGAATTTGTAAGCCTCTACATATCTGATGTGGTTGTTATTTCTGAATTTTTTTCATCTATTTCCAGGGCTTCAACCTTGGCTACCAGAGATTTAAGGGATAGGGCTTCCAAATCCAATGTTGCCTTCATCAAGCATACTGACTGAGTCCAGCTCTCAGGTAGCGTGTGCAACATCTTCTTGTTGATTTCAACAGCTTCATATTTCAGTCCATATACAATCATTTCATTTACTAACTGGACATATCTATGTAGCTGTTATGGGATAGATTCTCCCTGGATGTGATGGAAAGTTTCATATTGGGTTCTCAGTTTCTCTTTCTTGATTTCCCGTATGTCTTCATTTCCTTCACACATTGTGTGAAGAACTTTCCACAATTCATGAGCTGTTTTGAAATTTTCAACACGAGTCAAAATTTCAAAAGGCAATGTCATAGCAAGGATGCTATAAGACTTCATGTCTATTTTGACCTTTTTCAGGTCATCCCCAGCTACACTTTTTAAACTAACTGGTTTTTGTATGTTATAATCTGGTCCAAGAGTCAAAGGAATGAGTGGACCCTCGGTTATTGAAGTCCACAAATCAGGATCTTCAAAAATTATCCAGTTCCTGAATGTGATTTCCATTGCTTGAAGTCAGACTTATTCTTCAGTCTAGGTGGTTTTAGACCACTGTTTGTACCGGTCATTTCTTCAGCCATGAATAAAACTTTAACTTAATGTTTTAAGTTAAATTTGTTTGTTGGATTTTAGTCAAGTGCTAAATTTGTTTAATCCTAAGGTCTCTAGGATTTGTTTATTATTGATAAACCCTTTTTAATTAGATTTACCAAACAAAAGAAATTAATTAATTAATTAAAATCCAATGATATGTTACTTTCAAATCCAATGACAAGAAACGAATATTCTATGAAAGGAATGTCAACTTTCTAATTAATGCAGTCAATAGAAAGTCAAAACCCTTAAAAACACAGATTATTTTTTGGATCAAAAAGTAACTTTTTGAAAAAGCTCAAAAGAAGATTTCGGATCTTCTTTGAATTTTCTGTTGAACCAACACAATCTCCGTAGATTGTGAAGGTTTTTGCAAAATCAAAACCTAGGGTTTGTTCTAGGGTTTTTTGTGTTATAGCTACAATGTTCTTCACAGATTCAACAATAGATGTGTTGAATGAAGAACTGTAAACTAAGGTTAGTGAGTTTTTCACTAGAATATGATGATTTTGAACAATCTGAACAGTTCAAACTATTCAAAACAATGTATGTTTTGATGAAAATTGAATGAAACAGAAATTGAACACTTTTTATCAAAAACCCTTTAAAACCGATAAGGTTTTAAGGTAATGAGATGATTTTTATGTTAAAAACTGTTGTTGAATGTTGAAAACAAATAGAACAATACCCGTGTATAGTTATATCAGAGAATACCCGTGTATTCAAATGGGTTTTTAGAGAATTTTTGATAATGAACACAAAGTAAACTTGTGTATGAATGATGTTTAAGCTTAAAAATCACAAACACTTCTTCAAAATGCACAAAAATAGATTATCAAATCATGTTTCCAGCATTTAATGAATGTTGAGAGTAGAAGAAGAAGGTTTTGATGATTTTTCAGCATGAAAATGTATGTTTGAAGCTAATGAACCACTAAACTCAACTTGTTGATTGAGAGGATCGAAAATCAATGATGATTTAAGCCAAAGCTCTGATACCACCTAATGAAATCAACTTAAACACATGTTGAACATGAACATATTAGAACAATATTCAACATGAACAGGTTGATTCCCCCAAGGATCTTTTCAAAATCTCTCAATAATAACCAAACAAAAACCATGGTGCGGAAACCCGTGATTCAAGTGTATGAAATCAGTGTGTGTGTGTGTGTTTAAGTGCTTGAAAATAATAATAACTGCTTGTTTGATTGATTGTTCAAAAGCTTACAAAGGATTAGGGTAGTATGCTATTTATAGCCTATACAAAGAGCTATATACGATTACTAAATTACCCTTATGTAAATGAAAATTACATAAATAATCCTAAGTCTATAAGTTGTCCGTTGTGGATGATTAGCTGTCCGCTGTGGATGTTAAGATGTCTGCTGTGGAAGTCAGATGACTTGTCCACTGTGAAGTGTTTGCACTGTTTGTTGTACGTTGTGGGATGTTCATCCACTGTGGATGAACATCCGCTGTGGAGTGCTCATCCGCTGTGGATGAACATCTGCTGTGGACAGGCATCCGCTGTATGTTACTCATCCACTGTGGGATGTCTTCATCCGCTACAAGCACTTGGTCTTGATCTTCATCCGCTACGTCCTCTTGTACATCCGTTGTGGGCAGTTATTCATCCACTGCCGACACTTGGTCAAAATTTCTTTTATCTACAATCCTGAAAAAGAAACTTAAACACTGATTAGTGAATGTTATGATTGTTAATGATGCTATTATGTTAGTTAATGATTGTTTGAATGTTAGAACACATTATGTTTGTTTATGTTTGATTATGGCAAGCATCATCCTTTAAAGCATTAATCCATTAATGCACTTGTTGAGTCCAACATGTTTCTCTTTCTTACTTTTCTTTACCGTTTATCAAAACACCAAAATTTCACTATTCATCTTCTTTATCCTACTTTCGCTATCTTCCCGCTTCAATTAACCAGTTTCTCCAGAACAATAGCCTTGAATCCTCAACACAACCAGGTCACCATCCTTGATTCTTCAAGGGATGCCAATTTTTCCCCTATCATCCAATTTCTTTCACAATCTACATACTTCACTACCCTTGTTGTTAACCCCACCATCTACTCTAACCAAATGGCCAAATTCTGGCCAATGGTCGAAGCGACACTGTCAATAATAAAAGGGTTATCAGATCGAGGATCTGCGGATAGGAGATCATCATAAGTGAAATAACCATCAGGGAACATCTGAAACTCAATGATGAAGGAGCCCCCACTGATTGAAACCGACCTTCAAATGGGTTATGGAGGTGATGTAAGCAGGTCGACGGTCTAAAAGTTTAACTTCTCATACAACTGGAAGTTCCTGCTTCACATTGTGCTACATAGCCTCTCCAACAAATCAGGGGGATGGGATCAAATTCCCTACGATCTAGGCTGTCTAGTCCATAGGTTGGTAGAATTCCACTGAATCAACTATTCGAGGTTTGTACTGAATAACTTAAGAAGCAATCTCACAATGGATTCATTCTATATGTATCCTAGGTTCATTCAGCACTTTATCAATTGTGAGTTGGACCAGGACAAACTATAATTTGTTCATGTTCTACTGGTCCCTCACATGAAGCCTGGCATATTTAAATCTCTGAAGAAGGTGTCCACCAACTTCACTGGAAGATTCACTGATCTCCTTCCAGGTATGCTTGAGCCAATGGCTCTTGGTGACATCCCTGCAAGCCTAGCAGGTGATGAACCCACACCAGACACCACAACTACAATGCCATCTACTTCTTCCTACCCAATCAAAATCACATACAAAAGACACCCCAAATGAACCCTTGATCAACCTACTCTGATTGGTCAAGCTCCCTCTATTCAAAGAAAAGGGCTAGAGTGGAATCAAGGGCTCCCACTCAACCAGAGGTCCAACCATCCTCCTTAATTGACCTTAATATCATTATTGAGTCTCCTTAGTCTCAACATGATGAGCCCACAACCCAAACCTTAAGTCCTCAGGGTGAGTCTCAACACTCCCCTGGGCAGCCAAAAAGGGATAGCCACATCATTGGTACACCTGCTATTGTAGCTAAGCCATTAGGTGCTAACCAAGATCCCAAGTCAATAGATATAACCTCTGTATCCTTTCTTGACCTTTTAACCTGACCTGATAAGGATATCATGTTTCATCGGGGCCATGATGTGGATCTACCCCACCACTCTCCAGATCAACTAAGTCCTAAGGAACCTCTGTTATATAGCCCACATCAGCTAGACTAAACTGAGGTAAGTCCAACCGGCGTAGAGGTGACTCATGTGGCTTCAGCTACCACTACAGAAGTGTTTCAATAGCCTCTCAAGATAGTGGTAACATCAATCAGACTGAATCTACGACAACTTTGCCCATTGATGCCTCTAAAAGAGACATCAGTTTGCAAAGGTATCCAGGGCGCCAAGAAACTACCACTGGTGATGAGGATGAACATACTAGGTATGTTATCCCATCTGCCGATGATTCTTCATAAGAAGATAAGGGTAGCCTGAAACACACCATCAGAGACCTGCTTTCTAAAGTCACAAACCTTGAATTAAAGGTTAAGACTTTAGAGGATAGGTCTGCCACTCAGCAACTTGAGATTGAAAATCTCAAGGCTCAACTAGCTGAGAAACAAATTCAGAAGTCTGTCAGGCATGTACAAACTCGGGTTTCTCTGATTTTTTTCTCTAGCTCATCTACTTCTCAAGATGATGCTACCAAAACAGGGGAGAATTTAGAGAAACAAAGACATGATGCGGAGATATCTGCTCACTCTTTGGAGCAGATATCAACTCAAGTGGATCCCAACCTTGCCATTTCTTCCATTGATACCATCTCTTCATTCTATCCTTTATAGCAAAACCTTGAAAACACTTAACCTCAACCACCATCCATTTCAGTTCAAATGAACCCAAGGATGCTTATCAACCTTAACAGATTTTTAACCTAGTTTCTGATAAGCTCCTCACTTGAACAACCCTCACCTGATCTAGCCATTGCTTACTTTGGAGCTGAAGAGCTTCAAAGGTTGATTGCATCATCTACCTCTGAGGAGGAAGTTGGTCAACCTAAGGTCTCTATTGAACCCAAGATTGACTTCAAAGGGGATACACAGACTAATGGCCCAACAACTGACTCAAAAGTGACAGATGATGCAATCCTTGTTACTTTTGAGGCTGTGATATCAATTTCCGAAGTGGGAGCTCAATCTTCGGAAGCAATTCTATTTACTTTCGAAGCTTTGGAAATCTCTTCCGAAGCTGAAGTCCAAGCTGCGGAAGGAATTATAGAATTGACCTCTATGTCCGATGACCTATTCATCACAGAAGCCATTCTTGACTTAGCTTTTGAAGTTAACAGTGAGGACTTTCTTATAACTCTCATATCTCCTGCACCACAAGTTCAAACTCCACAACCCCAACCTGAATCCTCTAAACCAGAATCTCCAAAAGATGAATCTTTCTTGGATCCTAAAGGGAAGATAAAGCTCACAGTTAAAGAACTTCTAGTGGAGGACAGGCTGGAGAAGCTGAAAAAGAAAGGAAGATGTTGGACTCAACAAGTGCATTAAGAATTAATGCATAAAAGTATGATGCTTGCCAAATCAGACATATATCAAACATAATGTGTTCTAACATTCAAACAATCATTTACTAACACATTAGCATCATTAACATTCATATCAATCACTAATATTTGTTTAAATTTCTTTTTCAGAATTGTAGATAAAAGAAATTTTGACAAGTGTCTACAGCGGATGAAGAGTCTCCACAGCGGATGAAGATCATCAGCAGCGGATGAAGAAAATTCATCTAAGTGTGTGCAGCGGATGAACATCCATCCCATAGCGGATGAAGAACATACAGCGAACAACAGACAAGCAAATACACAACTGTTCACAGCGGATGAACATTCCACAGCGGATGAACATTCCACAGCGGACAACATACAAGCAAACACTATGCACAGCGGATGACAAGTCTTCTCCACAGCGGATGAGATATCTTCCATAGTGGACAGCTAATCATCCACAGCGGACAACATATAGACTTAGGATTATTTATGTAATATTTGTTTACATAAGGGTAGTTCAGTAATTGTATATAGCTTTTGTGTATAGGCTATAAATAGCACACTACCCTAATCCTTTGTAAGCTTTTGAACAATCAATCAAACAATTTGTTATTATCATTTTCAAGCATTCAAAACACACACACTAACACACAATCACACACACACACACACACTGAATTCTTTCACTTGAATCATGGGTTTCCGCACCATGTTTCTTGTTGGTTGAATATTGAGAGATATTGAAAAAGGTCCTTGGGGGAATCAACTTGTTCATGTTGAATATTGTTCTAATATGTTGATGTTCAACATGTTGTTGTAAGGTTGATTTCATCAGGTGGTATCAGAGCCTTGGCTCAATCATTCATTAATTTCGATCCTCTCATTCAACAACATTGATTTCAGTGGTTCATTAGCTTAAAAAACACACATTCAAGCATCAAACTCATCTTCTTCTTCTCATAAACATTCATTAAATGCAAACATCATGATTACTGAATCATTTTGTGCATTTTTGAAGAAGTGTTGTTGATTTTTGCTTGTACATCCACACAAGTTTTTTAGTGGTTTTTGAACAAAGAATACATGGGTATTGTTCATACATTGTTAAACAACCTTTAAACAGAAGGTTTTTAACTTTTAACATCATTCAAACCTCAAAACCCTAATCGGATTTTAAGGGTTTTGTTTTTAAACACTATTTCATTGATTTTTCTTTGAAACAAATCATTTTGTGAACAATCTAAACCGGTTAGATTGTTCATTATCATCATACACTAGTGACAATCTCACTAGAAACTTATTTTTATTCATTATTCAACCATCGGGTTGAATATTTAAAAAAAAAAATCATCACCACAAAAACCCTAGGAAACCCTAGTTTTTGCAGAACACAATTCACGGGAATTGTTGTAGTTGTTGATAAAACCATCAAAAACAAATTGTCTTGTTTGAAAAGTTTCAAAATCAACGTTTTGATCCAAAAAGTTGTTTTACATAAGACAAAATCTCTTTGTAGGGTTTTTACATAAAGAATATTGACTTTTTCATAAAAGGACAAATATTCCCATCATCCATAATCTTTCTTGTGACCGTGACCTAAAAAGCAACATTTCATAAGACATTAATTAATTAATTAATTAATTCCTTTATTTGGTAAACAATTAAAACAAATTAGTTTATCAAATTAACAAACAAATCCTAGAGACAGTTAGGATTAATTAAAATTTTAACACCGGACTAAAATTTAAACAAACCAATTTAACTTAAAATTTATTAAGTTTAATTCAAACAAACATGGCTGATGAAATGATAAGTTCAAACAGTAGACTAAAACCCCCAAAGTTGAAGAACAAATCAGATTTCAAGCAATGGAAAATCATATTCAGGAATTGGATTACATATCAAGATCTAGTTCTATGGACATCAATCACTGAAGGTCCTTACATTCCGGTGACTTTAGGACCTGACTATAACATATAGAAACCAGTTAGTCTGAAAAGTGTAGCTGGTGATGACCTCAAGCGGGTCAAAACAAACATGAAGACATACAGTATTCTAGCTATGACTTTGCCTTCTTAAGTTTTGACACGGGTCGAAAATTTCAAAACAGCCCATGAGCTGTGGAAGGTTCTTCACACCATGTGTGAAGGAAGTGAGGAAATAAGAGAGATCAAAAAGGAAAAATTAAGAACTCAATATGAAACCTTCCACCACATCCATGGAGAATCAATTCCTCAACAGTTACACAGATATGTCCAATTGGTCAATGAAATGATAGTATATGGACTTAAATATGACACTATTGAAATCAACAAGAAAATGTTGCATACATTGCCTGAGAGTTAGACTCAGTCAGTGTCTCTCATGAAAGCAACATTGGACTTGGAGGCACTATCCCTTGACTCACTTGTAGCCAAGGTTGAAGCACTGGAAATGGATGAAAAATCCAGGAACAACAACCAAATCAGACATGTCGAGGCCTAGTTATGAAAAATCCAGATTACTGAAGAACATCGTACACTTTTTACTACCTTCATGTCTAGTTATGAAGCTTTCATGGCTAGAATACTGAGGGCACCAAATGTTTTTGTAGATGATTTGCAACAAGTTAACCCTGATGATGTTGTAGAAAATGACATTAAATATCAAATGGAAATGGTGGTTTATCATGCTAAGAACTTTGCTAGAAGAACTGGAAGGAAGATGTTTGGAGTATACACTTCTAGCAAGATTGGCTCTGATAAGACAAATTTAAGATGCTACAATTATGATGAACCTGGGCATTTTGCTAGGGAATGTATGGAACAAATAACCAATCCAAGTGAAGGAGGGAAGAAGATGATAATGGTTGAAGTTGAAACCAAGACTAATAAAGCAGGAACTTCAAGTAGTAACAAATCTCTAGTATCTAAAACAGATGGTGAGTATGATTGGTCAGACCAAATGGAGATTTTGTATCTTAAAATATCCACTACTTTACTTTTTAAGATAAAAGGAGGAGAAATAAAAGAGAAATTAGAAAACTTATTTGCTGAATTTATCTATGATGATCTACTTGATGCAGTGTTTACAGAAATGGTGAACAAGAAGACAGAAGAAATGATATTTAGTCTGAATCAAGACAGGAAGAAAGTATAAAAGGTGAACAAAGAGGTAATCGTCAGTTTGAAGAAGTAAAGGATCTTGTTGATGAGGTTGAAGCTAAATAGATTACGATGCTGTTGGGATTACTCCGACAAATCTTAAGATAAAACAATTTGTTATTTATGCTGTTGAGATGCCTCTAGAAATTGTTCATGCTTTAAAAATAGAAGCTAATGAGACTACTCCAACAATTTTAACAGAAGAAGCAGTGAAGGAAAAGGAGCAACTAAAAGCATTCATGGTAAAGGAAATTTATTATGCTGGTGAATCATCTCCTACTAAGTCTGAGATATATAATTATCTGTATACTGATACATGTGTTCAAAAAGTTTAAAGATGTAGAGTTCATAAATCATACTTGGTTTAAGAAGTGAGAAACTACAATATCAAGCTTGAAAAGGTAAATCAAATGAAAAGATTTTCAAAGAATAGCTTGAAGGTTTAAACAAAATATGTTACTAATTACAATTTAATCTTGATGATAAGGAATGTATAAATAATTTCTTGTCTAAAAGAAACGATGAACTTGCTTTGGAAATAAATAAACTTAATAGTGAACTCATATCTGCTAAACTTACAATTGAAAATTTTGAACGTGCACCAACACTAGTCGAAGGAATTATTAAATCCCAAATAACACAAAAAATTAATGGAGGAAAAGGTGGTATTGGTTTTACTAAAATAACAACACCCATTAATCATGGTTATTCTTGTATGCCTACATTAGTTAGTATAACGGATGAGGATATGAGTTACATTATAGGAATCACAACATGACCTAAAACCTTCAGTTAACATCCTTTGATTGTTCATCCTCCCACAAAAACTAAAACTAAAATCTGTGTTTCTAACATTTGTTAAGAAAGTGTGAGGAGAGATGGAATTGTGGAAGATTGGGAAAGTGATGATGATTTAGTGTTTAAAAAAATAAATAAAAGATTTGTAATGAAAAAATATCTGATGGTAACTAATCACTTAAGTTAAATGAGAAGTTTGGTTTTTTTGTTGATAAGAATGGTTGTTCAAAACCAATATCAAAACAAGTAAAGTTAAAACCTAAAATTATACAAAGTGATAATAGTCTGAAAACCAAACAATTAAATAGAGTGTCATCTGACTTGAAAAGTGATTTCAAAAACAGATTTGTTTCTATGGGAACTAAAAATACGGAAGAATATATTTTTAAGGAAACGAATTATTGATTCTTTAACAATATACTTTCTTTTGATGTTAACTCTGTGAAACAAGATGTTTGCAGCTCAAGTGTCATAAAGGCTGGTCCAATTTCAGCAAATGTTTCTCTCAACACAAAAGATTTGTCCATGCCTTATCGGCTATAGATTGAAATCTAAAGCCAAAGAAAATTTCATCAATTTCTTCAAATTAAGCTCGAATAGTAAAAGATGACAAAGAGAAGAAAGAGACTGTTACAAAATCACATGGCCAAAGATATACCAAGACCGAATTCTATGATAACTTTGATGGTTATCATAAATAGTTTGAGAGAAACAAAAGTGTGAATGAATTATGTCATTCTGTCAAAATAAATAAATGATGTTGTTTTGTTTGTGGAAAACCAAATCATATGGCGAGAAATTGCATTAATCAACACAAATCAATTAGTAAACAACGATATCAGGATTCTACTTCATGTAATAGAAAAAGAAATTTATAAATGCCAAATTTTATAAGAATGCAATTTAAATGAAATCATTTGTTGAAAACTCAAACAATCAACCTGATAAAAATTTGAGCAAAATCAATGTTGTTAATAAAGCACATAGTGTTGATGAAAGCAAGGTCAATTCTATCAATGAAGATTTTCATTCAAGGAAAAACAAGACAAGATTGATAAAAACCATTCAAAAGTGGAAAATCAAAGTATATCGAAAAGTTCCAGATCTTGTTAATGATTGTATTTTTTATGATAAATGTGATATGATTCTGAAATCTGTTACATATATAGATGAAAACAATGCGCTCAAGTTAACCATGGGTTGGGTTTTTAAAACTGATTAATTAATCAATTTATGCAGGAACAACTACGGCAAACTATTGACAGCTTGTGTCATGTTGATAGAGGTTGTTCCAGGTATATGACTGGTAATATCTCACTGTTACATAATGTTTAATCTCATAATGGAGGTTATTTTTATTTTTTTTGGAGATAAAGGAGGAAGAATTACCAAGAAAGGTACTGTGACTAATGGTGTTCTAAGTTTTAAGGATGTCAGTTTTGTTGAAGAATTAAAACATAATTTGCTAAGTATGTATCAAATATGTGATAAAAACTATTCAACATATTTCATAGCAAAAATAATGTTTAATAATAAACCTAGATTTGTAATACCAAATGAATGGGCATTATTGATGACTTCGAGAGACAATGATACATATTTGTTTAATATGAATTGTTCAAATTCTTTGGTAACAACATCATTCTTATTATCTAAAGCTTCGAAGATTGATTTAATGTTATGACAATATCATCTAGGACATGTCAATATCAAAAATATGAATATATTAGTTAAGGGGAATCATGTTGTTGGTTTACAAATGAAATAATTTCATCTTGTCAAACATTATGTATCATGTTTCAAAGGAAAACAAGACAAACTTCCTCATAAACCCATTGCTTACAACTCCGTTGACTCAATACTACAACTTTTACATGTGGATCTTTTTAGTCCAGTCAGTGTTTTGAGTTTAGGTCAACATTCTTATTATTTAGTAATTTTAAAAGATCTTCTTATGTTTCTATAGATTTCAATCAACTGAATTCAACATGGACTAATGTGTTCTCTGATGAAGACTTCCCAACTTCGGCTCAAGATCATGGAATTTCTTCATCCAACATTTCAGCTGCTCAATCATCCAATCCAGATCCAGAACACAATTATGATTCTAATCATGTTTCACCATAGGTATCCAATTCCATTCAAGATGCTCAACACCTTGTTGTTGAAGATGTATTTGAGTTGTCTGAACCATCAGAATCTTTTATTAAAAATTTTCTTATTAAAATATTTTAAGTACCATTTGATGATTCATTTACTAAGTTCATTCCATTAGAATATTCTAGTTATGATATTCATCAAGAAGCATTGTTTATCAACATAAAGGAGGTATCACTATGAATGAGAATGTTGGTCACATTTCTAACTTAGAAAATGTTATTTCTGAAGACAGCATTCCACAATTAAGAATTCACAAGAATCATCTAACTGATGCAATCATTTGTCCATTATCTGAACGTGTTCGTACTAGAAGTCAGTTAGGACCAATCAATACGTGCTTATATTCATTCTTTACTTCTCAAACTGTGCCAAACAATATGGAAATGGCATTAAAGGAAAACACTTGGATTAAAGCTATGCAAGATGTATTGATGTAATTCAAGAAACTAAGTGTGTGGCATCTTTGTGAACTACCAAAAGATAAGTTACCAATAAGAACAAAGTGGATGTTTCGTAACAAGATGGATAAAAAGTGTGCTATTGTTTGCAACAAGGGTTGTCTTGTTGTACAAGGATTTTATAAACTAGAAGGCTTAGATTATGAAGGCGTCTATGCTCCAGTGGCTAGACTTGAACAATTCGTATATTTCTTGCTTATGCTTCCTTCATGAACTTCACAATCTATCAAATAGATGTCAAAACTGCTTTCTTATAAACTGAAATGAAAGAAGAAACTTATGTGTGTCAACCTCCTTGTTTGGAGGATCTTAATCATTAGGATTATGTATACAAGTTAGACAAAGCTCTTTATGGTCTTCATCAAGCACCCCATGCTTGGTATGCAACTCTCACTAAACATTTGCTTGTAAATGGCTACACAAGAGGAGCTATTAATCAAACTCTTTTTATACATAAGACAAGTGAGAATCAAATTCTGGTCAAATATATCTTGATGATATTATTTTTGGATCTACAAATGATGACACATGTAAGGAATTTGGGGTTTTGATGAAAAGAAGTTTGAGATGAGTTTTTTTGGTGAAATTTAATTCTTCTTGGATATCCAAGTTAGATAGGATGAATGGGGTATTTTGATACATCTAGAAAAGTATGTCCAAACTATTTTGGAAAATATAAATTTCAAGATTCCAAGATTGTTGCAACTCTTATGTCTTCTTGTCATACTCTTTCTCCTGATCTCACCACTACGGATGTTGATCAACATCTGTATTGGTCAATGATTGGATCTTTGATGTATCTCACTACAAGTAGACCAGACATTGTGTTTTCTATTTGTCAGTATACACGTTATCCAAAGAATCCAAAGGAGTCACACATGAATGTTGTCAAAAGATATTCAAGTATCTCAAAGGCCAACTAAAACTCGGACTTTGGTATCGTGGAAATTGTGAATTCAATTTGTATTCTTATACCGACAGTGATTTTGGTGGTTGCAATTTGGATAGTAAATCAACTACTAGAGGTTGTCAATTTCTGGAGAATAGGTTAATTTATGGCAATGCAAGAAGCAGAATATTGTTTCTACATCAACTGCAGAAGCTGAATATGTAGCTGCATCTAGCTGTTGTTCACAGATTATCTGGATCCAACAAAAAATTCTTGATTAAGGCCTATATATCTTTGATACTACTATTTGATGTGATAACTCTGTAGTTCTTAACATCTTAAAGAATCTCATTCAACATTCGAAAAATAGAACACATAGTCATCCACATGCATTTTATCCGTGATTATTTTGATAGAAAACTTATACATCTTAAACAAGTCACATCAGAAGAAAACATTGCTGATTTGTTCACCAAGGCTTTTGATCACTCTTGATTTGATTTTCTAGTTGAATCTTTTGGAATAATTTACTTTGGATAACTAAACAGGAATTTTCACCAAAAATATTTTGTTCTTCAATTTCTTTGTTAAAATTGTTATTTTCTCTCAATAATCATAATTTTGGTTTAGGAGGAGTTAGAAATATATTGAAAAGGCAACAAAATTTAAACTTTTTTTGTTCAAAGGTTAAGTAAAATGAATTTTCTAGGCATATAGGAAATTATAGTATATTTCTTTAGTTGATATATTGCATTCTAAAGCTTAAAAAGGAACTGACTTGGATAATGTTTGATATGTTGATAAGCTCTGCTTACAAGAATGAAAACAAATATGGTTTGTGATACATAGAACTAAAATAGCTATAACTGAAGTAGGTAACACATCAAAGTTTTATAGTAACACTAAATTCATTCTAAATCATACTTAGAGTTATAGTTTTGTCATACTTAAGCCCGCGACTCTCTGATTTAGTGGATTTCATTAGTATATATATACATATGAATAAAGGAAAGCACAAAGGCAAAGTAAAAAGATAAACAAAGAAAAGGAAAACATATTTCACTTTAAGCAAAAAAATTGCCAAACGGTTATATAGGAATAAAAGATGGCAATTTTCACGTAAAGAAAAGATATGTCAAAGACATACATACTATATAATAAATATTTTTCACTTTGAGAATATGTTTCGACACAGGAGGTAAAATCAAAAGATAGGGCTTGTAAGTCCGGATTGTCATGTAAGTCCTAAACATCTTGAGATGGCAAAACGTATGACCAACTAGCTGTTAATAAGTCCTAAAACTAGTTAATGTTATGTGTTCAAAAATGTTTCTTAAGATAGTTAACGCTCAAATAGATATATTAAGATACTTCAATAATCATGAAGTTACTAATCAAGAGGTGAAAGGTTTAAGTTAAATTGAGGTGGCTTGAAATCTCATAAGTGTCTTGAAGATGGTTAGAAGTTCTATAGAGTTTCTGATTGTGGGATCTATTTATTTCATATAAAGAAACTAAAACATGATAAAAATCACAACATCTTTGTCTTAGTAATGATTGAAGTTTGAGTTTTAAAATGAACAATTATATTGGAAATCAACATAACAAGTAATAAGCTAAATACAGCTAGAAGATGTTAATAATCATTTTGAGGAATATTATCCTATAATAGAAGATACACAAAAAAATTTAAGTAGGTTAAGTTTTGTATTTTGTATTTTGTTACAAGTTTTAATAAATGAATTTTCAAGTTTATAATAGTTGTGATATAATGAAAATTCCTGCTTAAACTATTCATTGTATGGTGGAACAAAAGTTTTGAAATATTCAAACCAATCGCATGCGAGATGTTGACTTTACGTTTAAAAGTATCACATACGATTACTTGAAGTTATCGCATGCGATAACCTTCTTTTCGTGTGAGTAGATCAAATCATACAAATTTTGCAAACTCACTTTTATGAATTTGAATCTACTTAAAAGTGTTCTTTGATTTGCAGATGGATAGATCAATGATTTTTAATAAAAATTACAATGCTATTGTTTATTTGGGAGATGTTACTTAAGATAAAGCATTATTTAGATTATTGATTGAAATAAAAAAATTCTTGTGGTTAATATTCTATCTCAGCCAATACGATTACATATTCAAAAGTTATCAGTGACTTTTGGAATTCTGGTGCCAATGAAAGAGATGAACAAAGAGAATAGTGAATAGTAGCTACAGTTAAGGGAAAGAGATTAGTGATCAATGCTGAGATCATTTACCAAGTACTTCAGTTGGGAGATCAAGCCAATTCTCAGTTAAAGATTGATGATGAGGTAGCTAGAGAGTGTCAAGGATAATAGGCTATGGTTATAGATACCCATCTTTGAAGAAGAAACATTTACCAATATTTTGGAAATACCTTTTTCACGTAGTGGTACATTGCTTGAGTAAACTGAAGGCTGGATTAGACAGTTTAAGTATTGCTTTTGGTTCTTTATTCCTGTCAATTTGTTGATGATCTTCCATATAGAATTTCCAAAGCTATATTTGTAGAGATGCAGAAAAATGTGGTTGCTGCTATGGGAAAGAAGTTTATCATGTATCCAAGGTTCATACAGCTGATTGTTAATGCGACTTATATAGAGTTGGCTATTCTTGATACTGCTACATATTCTATTATAATTATGAACACTGATGTATTTACATGTTGGATGGGAACAAGGGGCAATGCATGGAAAGGTGTTCATTTTGCCAAACTTGGTAGATTTTCTAATGATCCCCAACCTCGACAACAACCACAATAACAACAATAACAAGCAAAGGATGTAACACCCGAAAATTTTGATAAAAGAAAAGTATCTTGCAAAAGGGAAAAATAGTAAAAGTGGAAGGGGGGCTAAGTTTAAAAGAGTACAAAATCCATTATTTTAAGGATTTTAAAAGCATGGTCACCCATGCTACTGCTGTCTGCTTTTCCTTTTCGGCTGAAAGAAGAAGAAGAAGAAGAAAACTGAATTCTCTCAGTTTTAGAGAGAGAAAAAAGCTGAAAAATTGTCGAAGGTAAGTGTTTCTTGGTATATTTGGCTCGGTTTTGTTGGGATTTTAACCTTAAAACTGATATTTAAGTGTTTTATGTGTTTGGGTGTTTGTTTGGGTTTGTTTTAGGCATTTGAACTCTTGTGCACACAAGTATGGAGGAGTTTTACTTGTTGGTTGCAATAGGTGAGTTCTAGACCCCGTTTTATATGTGTTTTAAACAAGTTTTGGTGCTGAAAATGCATGCTAAAAGGGATTTTACAATTGTTTTATGCTACCCGTAAGTTTATGTATGTATACGCTTATGTTCTATGCTTGTTTATGTGTTGTGGCTGCTTAGAATGTTAAGTTTATGCTTAGAACAGGTACAAATGTAGGTCTGGGATGATTCTGATTCAGAAAAATACACAACAGACGGTCATGCGCCCAAACAGGGCCCATGCGCCTGAGATTTTGATTTTGAAGTACCTAAGTACAGGCCATGCGCCCCAATAGGGCCCATGCGCCTGGAATTTGCGTTAGAAAACTTTTAAGAAGGGGTCATGCGCCCCAATAGTGCCCATGCACCCAAGATTTTGCCTGGAAATGCTATGTATAGACTCATGCGCCCAAACAGTAACTCGTGCGCCCAGCCCTTTTATTCAGGCGCCTAAGTGTTGGACATGCGCCTGAACTGTTCATGCGCCCAGAAGTAAGCTGAAATGCGTGTAAGAATCAAGCGTCCGTATAGTGTTAATGCACCTAAGCAGGGCTCATGCGCCTGAATAAAAGGGCTTAACTCTGAAAGGATGAGAGGTCTAATCGCGGAGTTGGGAGAAAATACCCATGCAGTTAGAACCCACTTCGGGCGGATGTGGATTCCCCGATATGGAGTTCTATGGGGGCGAATTATGGACGAAGCTCATAAGACTCGATACTCCATTCATCCCGGTGTTACCAAAATGTATCAAGACATGAAGAAAGATTACTGGTGGCCGGGAATGAAGCGCGATGTAGTGGAGTATGTGAGTAAATGCCTTACTTGTATACAAGTAAAAGCAGAACATCAGAAGTCATACGGAAAGATCCAACCGTTGGATATACCCAAGTGGAAGTGGGAGCACATCACCATGGACTTTATTACGAAGCTACCCCATACGACGAAGGGGTATGACACCATATGGGTGATAGTTGATCGTCTGACAAAGAGTGCTCACTTCCTACCGATCCGCGAGACGTATTCCTCCAAGAGACTGGCGGATCTGTTCATTAAGGAGATTGTAGCTCGTCATGGTGTGTCGGTGTCTATCGTGTCAGACCGTGACACCCGGTTCACATCGATGTTTTGGAAAAGATTTCATGATGCGATGGGGACGAGGCTACACATTAGCACAGCTTACCATCCTTAGACAGATGGTCAGTCTAAGAGGATGATTCAGATGCTTGAGGATATGCTTCGGGCATATGTAATCGACTTTGGAGGAACTTGGGATGATCACCTACCATTAGCGGAGTTCTCATACAACAACAGTTATCATGCCAACATTGGTATGCCACCATATGAGATGCTATACGGTAGAAGGTGTAGAACGCTCGTGTGTTGGGGAGACATTGGGCAGAAGGAGTTGGAAAGTATTGAGGTGATCGAGGCTACGATAGAGAAGTTGGAAAAGATCAAAGCCTTTATGAAGGCGGCGAAAGATAGACAAAAGTCGTATGCTGACAAAAGGCGTAGACCAATCGAGTTCAACGTGGGCGAAAGAGTCATGTTGAAGGTCTCACCTTGGAAGGGGATCATCTGATTCAGGAAAAAGGGTAAGCTGAGCCTGAGGTACATAGGGCCTTTCCGAATTATCGCACGAGTTGGAGAGGTGGCCTATCGATTAGAACTGCCTGATGAGTTAACTGGAATTCACCCGACATTCCATGTATCTCATCTGAGAAAGTGCTTAGCTGATGAAGATATGATTGTACCACTGGAAGACATCGAGGTGGATGAACGGCTTAATTATGTAGAGCAACCAGTGGCAATCGTCGACCGGAAGGAGAAGAGACTGAGAAGTAAAGTGGTTCCACTTGTGCGGGTGCAGTTGAAACAACGGAAGAGTTCTGAGTCCACGTGGGAGACGGAAGAAGAAATGAGACATCATTACCCACAACTGTTTGAGGAATGATAGGTTTCGGGGATGAAACCTCTTTAAGGGGGGTATACTTGTAACACCCGAAAATTTTGATAAAAGAAAAGTATCTTGCAAAAGGGAAAAATAGTAAAAGTGGAGGGAGGGCTAAGTGCAAAAGAGTACAAAATCCATTATTTTAAGGATTTTAAAAGCATGGTCGCCCATGCTACTGCTGTCTGCTTTTCCTTTTCGGCTGAAAGAAGAAGAAAAAGAAGAAAATTGAATTCTCTCAGTTTTAGAGAGAGAAAAAAGCTGAAAAATTGTCTAAGGTAAGTGTTTCTTGGCATATTTGGCTCGGTTTTGTTGGGATTTTAACCTTAAAACCTATATTTAAGTGTTTTATGTGTTTGGGTGTTTGTTTTGGTTTGTTTCAGGCGTTTGAACTCTAGTGCACACAAGTTTGGAGGAGTTTTACTTGTTGATTGCAATAGGTGAGTTCTAGACCCCGTTTTATATGTGTTTTAAACAAGTTTTGGGGTGAAAATGCATGCTAAAAGGGATTTTACAACTGTTTTATGCTACCCGTAAGTTTATGTATGTACACGCTTATGTTCTATGCTTGTTCATGTGTTGTGGCTGCTTAGAATGTTAAGTTTATGCTTAAAACAGGTACAAATGCAGGTCTAGGATGATTCTGATATGGAAAAATGTACAACAGACGGTCATTCGCCCAAACAGGGCCCATGCGCCTGAGATTTTGATTTAGAAATACCTAAGTACAGGCCATGTGCCCCAATAGGGCCCATGCGCCTGGAATTTGCCTTAGAAAACTTTTAAGAAGGGGTCATGCTCCCCAATAGTGCCCATGCACCTAAGATTTTGCCTGAAAACGCTAAGTATAGACTCATGCGCCCAAACAGTACCTCGTGCGCCCAACCCTTTTATTCAGGCGCCTAAGTGTTGGACATGCGCCTGAACAGTTCATGCGCCCAGAAGTAAGCTGAAATGCGTGTAAGATTCAAGCGCCCGTATAGTGTTAATGCGCCTAAGCAGGGCTCATACGCTTGCATAGTGTCCATGCGCCTAAACACTTAGAAAATTTTCTGGAATTTTGGGAAATTTGAATTTTAGGGTTTGACCCTAGTTTGACTTGATGTTTATAATTGTTTATTTTATGCATGTTTTGGGCTGTTCTTATGTTCCTTATTATGTATCTATTTTTGTGGCTTTACGTGGTGTGTTTATGCTCGTATACGTAAAGTATTATCATAATGAAAGTGAAAGATTAATGTTAATGAAAGTGGAACATAAGAAATGAATGAAAGTCTTGTAAGCAAAATGATTAAGGAGGTTCACGACTCATTGAGAGTTGTTAGCTCAACTGTGTGTACTATAGCATGCGATTTTGGCTAACCCTTGAAGGTTCACACACAGGGGGATCAGTCTTGGTGATTGATCCATACGTACGAAACGGGGATCCTTGTCACTTAACCCCGAGAATGAGGTGGCTTTGTGCCGAACGATGGGGGTAAAGTTATGAATGTTCAAGAAATAGTGGCAGATAATGAAAAAGTATGAAACGAATGAATGCATGAGATAATGAAAGATAATCAAGATTATACCTTGATGTATGTATGATGAATGTTCACGCGTGAAAGTAAAGGAAATATTTTATTGAAAAGGATATTTTCATGTATAAATCTTACAAGGTATTTTAAAAGCTTTAAAACTAGAACTCACTCAGCAACGCTGACTTTTATGCATTTTCAGTTGGCAGGTAATGCAACTAATAGATTATTTTGTAACCCTAACTTACAACAATGTATTATTTTGCAACATTAATTATATGCATGAATGGGTTTTGTCGACTCAATTCTGCTGCGATGTTTTATGAAATGTTTATTGATTTATATAATAATGCTATGATTATCCAACTGTGGGGTCTCCAGGAACGGGGCCTTACAAAGGAACAACATCATACTGAACCTGTCACTACATCTTCTAGAACTCTCGATGATGCTCTGTATAGTTCAGCACATCAAGGAGAAATAACATCTAATAAAGAGATTGATGCATGATTTGATGATAGTTTAGATTATGAGACTATTAGTGATGAGATAGGCAATATCATTTCGAGAAAACATCATTAGTCAAGCTATATATCAGGAGACTCCACTTATTGTTACCGAATCTACTATAGTAACTGAGACTTCTTCTACATCAAACATTAATGTCTAATCTACACCACCAAGAAGCTAAGATGACAACATTAATTTTGATGTTGAGCATCTCATTAGCACTCCTACAGAGCAAAGACAAAAAGTAGGTACTTCATCAGAATCACCACATATAACTCCTACTACATTGGAACAGAGAGTTAGACTGTTAGAGAGAGAGGTGATGGAAAAGACTAACCAAATTGAGATGCTTTAGCTAGATTCTCATCCAAAAGTTACAAGGCTAAAGACTTTAGAGCATCAGATGCAGTTTTTATATGATTATGTTTAAATGGTTGATAATCAGTTTAAAGCCTTTACAGCTCAACCTTCATTCTAAACTAGTCAACCAGGTGTAGTCAGAACATCAAACATTGGAAAACCAAGTGGAAAGCAATCTGATGATCTAGAACCTGTAATAGAAACTCATCAAATAGAGACTACCACTATGGATCCAGAGCCTATTGTAACAGAGACTATTGTAGTTTTTAATGATAAACCCACTACACAAACCTTTGTTGAATGTGATTGTCACTACAGAGCATGTTATATAGAGTTCTAAGGCTGATGATGAAGATGATAGACTTGATAAAATTGATTATGGTGATAATGATAATAATGATGAGAATGATGATGGTGATGATGATGATGATTATGATGGTAAGGATGATCTAAAGGGAAAGAAGAAGGATGATGATGATGATAGAGGTGGTGATCAATGTGGGTGATTTGAGTTCTATTATTCGTCCTAAAGAATCAGGGTCTAAAAATGTCACTAGACCAAGTCCTGATGATCCAAAGGTTTATCAACCCCTTGACCCTACAAGAAAAGAGTTTTATGAAAACGAATTCTACACTTTCAACAACAAATCTTGACTAAAGAATCTAATGAAGAGTTAGGTGCTTTTGATGATCTAGACGAGCCCATTGATTATGCAGATACCTGTGACAATAGTTTAAAGAGCCTATTCTCTGATATCATACTAGAAAAATGTAAGAGTCCTTAGAATATTTTGATGTACAATTGAAGTGGTCTTCTGAAGACAAAGCTGCTCCTCCGAAGACAAGTCAAAGATCTTCCAAAGCTCAAGGTTAAAGAACTTCCGAAGTAAGAACTTACTCTTCCGAGACTAAGTAGTTCCCCTTCCGAAGTGAGAACTCAGTCTTCCGTGACTAAGTAGTTCTCCTTCTGAAGTGAGAACTTAGTCTTCCGAGACTAAGTAGTTCTCCTTCCGAAGTATACAACTTAGAAGATCCTAAAGAAAAAGTCTTCCTAAGAATAAAGTATTGAAGACTTGCAGAAGACTCGGAAGAAGTTGATTCTTCTGAAGTATAAATGGCCTTGGAAGAACTTATTCTTCCAAAGCCATTTAGCTTCGAAATAACCAACTATGAACTAGTGGACACAAGTATGGTCTGTCTAACATTCGCTGCAACCTCTGATATACTGCATGGCGCTTTCCCACGCCTATGTAATTGACCATACTTTAATCCATTGTTCACCCATTATCAGTTAGTACAGTTATCACTTTTAGTTGGTGACAAAAGGCAAGTCATGGACCTGTCATGACTACCTAATCTAGGATAGTATTTTATCTTAGATACTTTACTTCTAGCAATGTAGTATTTGTCTAGTTGTATATTCTAGCTGGTTATCCAAGTATAACCAGTTATAGATAGTAGTATATATAGTTTCTCATTGTAACTTTCTAATCATGCTTGTAAGAGACTTGAAATACTGAGTTGAGAAGTAATATATACAAATATCTTGAAAACTATTCTGGTGATCATAATGTTTTCATTAACTTATTATATTACTTGTGAACTTAGCTAGAGATTCTTCTTTATCAAAACCGAGTCAGATTAAGTGAGCTTGTAAGATAAACCTGTGTTGTGAAACCAAAACCGATCCTACAATTGGTATCAGAGATTTTTAGGCTCTTGATTGTGAGATCTAACCATCCCAAGTCACCCTTGTTTCTTCATACTTACTCACTTCACTCAAATGGCTCTTAACCAGAAATTGTCTGAGTCTGAAATGGGAACCATGACCAAGGCTCCTATCATCATCCCTGATCATTTTGGAACCTGGTGCAAACGTGTTGAAGGCTTTATCAAGTATCAAGATAGCTGCATATGGAGATCAATCACTCATGGTCCTTACAAACCAAAGGTGGAAGCCCTAGCTTGTAATGGTGCCATGATTGAGAAAGCTGTTGAGGACTACTCAGATGAAGACTTCAAAAAGATGGACATTGACTGCAAAGCCATGACTATATTACTTATAGCTTTACCAAACTCCATAATGGTAGGCTTTAAGCAATGCAAGACTGCCAAAGAACTATTTGATGCTTTGAAGCTGATGTACTCTGGTTCTACTAAATCCAAGGAGACCAAGAAAGATGTGCTAAAGCAAAAGTTTAAGAACTTCACATACATTGACTTGATCACCTCTCTTCAGTCTATGGGAGTGGTTCTTGAGAAGAGAGACATAGTAAGAAAATTCATGAGTGCACTTCCTCATGAGTGGACTTTCTATTGTGTCTCAATCAAGAGAACTAAAAGTCTCAACACTCTCACCATGACAGAACTATATGGAATCCTTGATGTATACCGTATGGAGATGGAAACTCAGAAAGGCACCCTCAAACCTTCCTGTTAGCAATGCTTTACATGTTGCTGAAGGTTCAAGAACTCCCCAGCTCCAGTTGTACCTGAACAACCCCCAACGGCCATCATCCTCTTCTGGACCATACGTCACATTCCCTGAGACACCCAGGTCTTAACAGGCTTAACAAAATCCTTTTCAGGATAGTTGTGCTTTTGTTTCAGGGAGTCAGCACTTTGGAGATTTTCAATTCTGCTTTGATGATCTCGAGTGTTTTAGCCTAGATGATGTTGAGTATATGGACATTGTCCAGCAGATGGCCCTTTTGACCTATAGAGCAAATAAGTTCTTTAAACGAACTGGAAGGCAATTCTCTCAGAACCCAACCAACAGCAAATTTGGGTTTGATAAGTCAAAGGCCAAATGCTATAACTACAACTAGCTTGGTCACTTTGCAAGGGAATGCAAGGCTCCTAGATCTAATCCAGGAGTAGCTCAAGCCTCTCAACATCCTAATACCCCAAAAGCTGCAGTCAAACCTACTGAACAACAGACTGCAGCTATTGCTCAAGAAGTTAACCGGAGCTTCATGGTGCAAGATGTCACTCCTGCTCAAGCTCTCATGGCTGGAACTGAAGACAGTAAGGTATATGAACATCTCTGTAGTCCAGCATGTATTGCTAAGGTTAACTTGTATCAGGACTATAACATGGAGATTAAATCTGATATTGAGTCCTAAAACATATTTAAATCTAATTTTAAGAGAGCAGAATCTGACTACAATCTCAAAATTGAAGAGTTAGAGAAAACTATGTCATCTTTAAAACATGAACATTCCAACTATAGGGCTCAAATAAAAGATTTAATATCCAAGTTGACTGAGGCTCAAGCCCAGCTATTAATAGCTGAGGCTAAAGCAAAAAAGTATGCCATTCAAGATGATAACTTCAACACCATTATTGCATCATCCTCCCACACAAAGGTATGTTATCAAAACAAAAGTAGGTTGGGAACAAATGAAATTGCTGCACCACACTCTTATGTGTCTGTTAGACAGCCAAGATGTGGTACTGATGAGCAAGAGGTTCCAACTGCTAACCCACAACCCAATGGGTAGAAGCATGATGCGACAATGGTGACCACCACAGGGAAGGATAAGGTAGAAAACCTCATCCCCATAGCTGTTGATCAACCCTTAACCACCAAAGCCAGAAAGAACAAAATCAGGGTAGCAAGAAAAACTGCCAAGAAGGTGGCTGAGACAAAGTTGAAAATAGACCCAAGGCAAAAAGGTGTATTATCTCAGTTGGATTCCAAGTGGTTGGAAGTTCTGATTCAGGAAAAGAGTGTAGTACCAGCACTTCTATCCAACTGAAGGATCAAAAATTGAAGGGGAAGGTTGTTGAAGAAGAAAAGAAGTGCAAGAAACAATAGCCCTCATGCTTCATCAAGAATAACATTGAGTGCATAATCTGTGGTCTACATAACCACATGGCCAAAGATTGTTACTACAATCCAGCAAGCACACATTATGCAACCAATGTTAAGAAAGAAGGAGTCAAGGATGGTTTCACATTTGGACCTTACCATATGGTTCAAGTGTTAAGGAAAGGAAATCTTGTTTTTGAAGCCAAGTTACTTTTGGAAGAAACTCATTCTTCCAAAAGTAAACTAGCTTTGAAAGACAAGCTAAAGAACAAACAAAGGAACATAAGGAATCCTTTGAAACCATCTGAGAAGAAAACTACTTCAGAAGAAAAGGTGGTGAAAACTTCTTTTGAGAAGAAAGAAGCCTTAGAAGCAAGTCATGTTGCTCAAGCCTCTTCAGGCTCATTTATACTGATCAACCAGAGGATGGAATGGAAGATCAAAAAGATGTCGCAGCCCAAGCCTCCTCTTCATAAACCATAATTGAACCCCTATGCATATATTTTGATTTAATTATATCATCTACATTAGAAGAACCCAAGACCAACAAGGCTTGGGTCTCCAATAGTAACTAATCTTTCACCTTATGTGTAGGGACATCCACATGACAAGAATGGAAATATATGGATTATGGATAGTGGATGCTCTAGGCACATGACAGGGTAGAGATCTCTCCTACAACAATTTGAACATTTTGATGGAGGTCCTGTTTAGTTTGGAGGTGAAACTGAAGGATACATTTCTGGTAGAGGTAGTATATCCAATGGTAAGTTAAAAGTTGGCAAAGTAAATTTTATCAAACAGCTTGAACACAATCTCTAAAGTTTTTCTCAATTCTATAATCAAAAGCACCAAATGCTTTTCACAGAACATGAGTGCATTATCCTCAAACCCGGGATGACAATTCCTCAGGAATTGGAGATTCTTAGATCTCCCAGGAGAGGGGATATGTACAAGCTGGATATGAACAATGCTTCCCTACTGGGTAAAGTATCATGCTTTCTTTCAAAAGCTAATGGTGATGAGTCAACTCTTTAGCATAAAAGAATGTGCCACATTAATTTTAAAACCATGAATAAATTGGTTAAAAATAATTTGGTACATGGTGTGCCTAAAATGGAATTTTTCTATAAAGATAATTGTGTTGCTTATCTGAAAGGGAAGCAACACAAGATCACTCACAAATCCATAAAGGTTAACTCCATCACCACCCTATTATACTTATTGCACATGGATCTTTTTGGTCCCACAAGTATAATGAGCATTGGAAGGAAATCATGTTGCCTTGTGATTGTTGATGATTTTACAAGATTTACATGGGTTTTCTTTTTAAGAACTAAAGATGAAACTACTGAAACTTTAAAATATTTTATTCTTAAAATTGAAAATCAGAAGGGTCACAAGGTAAAAATTATTTGATCAAGGGACTGAGTTTAAGAATCAAGTTTTTGACTCATTCTGTAACTCAAAAAGGATTGCCAGATAATACAGTTCTCCTAGAACTCCTCAACAAAATGGTGTTGCTGAGAGGAGGAACAGTTGACTTATTGAGGCTGCAAGAACTATGTTAGCTGATTCAAAGCTGCCTCTAACTTTCTGGGCAGAGGCAGTCAGCACTGCATGTTATGTGCAGAACAGGGTTCTTATTGTTAAGCCCCATGAAAAAACCACTTATGAGCTATGGAACAAGAGGCCATCATTCATTGGCTTTCTTAGGTCCTTTGGCGGCTGGTGCACCATACTTAACACAAAAGACAATTTAGCAAAATTTGCTGAAGAGTCGGATGATGCTATCTTTGTTGGATATTCCTTAACCTCTATTGGTTATAGAGTATATAACATTAGAAATCAAAATTTTGAGGAATCTTCTAACATTTTTGTCAATAAGCACACTCCTTGTGTTAAGGGAAATGGTCCTGATCATATCTTCAATTTAAAATTGTTTCCAAACTATTCTAAACCATCTTATGAGAGTGTTTTAGCTGGAACAGGAACTCAAAGTGACTTCTATGAAGATCAACTATTTAAGTTACCTAGACCTATTGCTAGTTCTCCAAGAA
Source organism: Flaveria sonorensis (assembly GCA_025506505.1). Taxonomy (NCBI): domain Eukaryota; kingdom Viridiplantae; phylum Streptophyta; class Magnoliopsida; order Asterales; family Asteraceae; genus Flaveria; species Flaveria sonorensis. The sequence goes on from CM046433.1 coordinate 22,336,980, forward strand.
GAATTAAAGATCAAGCTCCTTCAACTGAAAGTCCTGAAAACATAAATATCTCAGGAAACAAGGGAGCATCAACAAGTTGTTAGCCAATTGAGCCTAATAACTCAACAGCTGACAACTCCAGCATTCAAGACCATGCTGATGAAGACAATGATCTGTAGGAACAGGAAACTGTTGATACTACTTCATAGCAAAATACCATTGATGATGTCATACATTCATTCAATCAGTCCTCATTGAATGAGTGTGAGACATCAGCTAGTCATGGTGATCAAAATCCTAAGCAAAACTTCTTAAACCTGGATCTAACTATGCAACTAGATGTGATTCCTAGGCTCAAAATACACACCACTCATCCAGTTGAGAAAATCATTGCGGATGTCTCAGAAGGTGTGAGAACAAGAAGTTCAACCCATAATGGGAATGTCTGCATGTACCCACGCTTTCTCTCTCAAATGGAACCCAAGAAGGGGAAGAAGCACTCAAGGACAACAATTGGGTTAAAGCAATGCAAGAGGAATTGCTTCAGTTCAAGAGGAAAAAGGTATGAAACTTGTGTCCATTACCACCTGGACAAGTTCCCATTAGCACTAAGTGGGTGTTCAGAAACAAAAGTGACGATAGAGGTTTGATCATTAAGAACAAAGCAAGACTTGTCGTTCATGGATACACACAGGAGGAAGGCATAGATTACACTGATGTCTTTGCACCTGTTGCAAGACTTAAGGCTGTGCGAATCTTCCTTGCTTTTGCAACATCCAAGAACTTCACAGTCTATCAACTTGATGACAAATGTGCATTTCTATATGGGGATATTGATAGAGAAGTCTATGTGTGCTAGCCACCTGGATTTGAAGACCCACAACACCCTAATTATGTGTGCAAACTGGATAAAGCTCTTTATGGGCTGCATCAGGCACCTAGGCTGTGGTATGAGACACTGTCTCAGTTTCTTCTGAAGAATGGCTACACTAGAGGCACCATAGACAAGACATTGTTCAAAAAGAAGTCTGGGAAGGACATGTTGCTTGTTCAAGTCTATTTTGATGACATCATATTTGGATCTCCAAATGACCAAATGTGTAAAGACCTTGAAGGCATCATGAGAAAGAAGTTTGGGATAAGTTACATGGGAAATATGGATTTCTTCCTTGAAGCAGATGGAACAAGGGTTCTTCATCAATCAATCAAAGTATGTCAAGGACATCTTAGAGAGATTTGAGATGAAAGATTGTAAGCCAGCCAAGACACCTATACCTAGAAATCACAATCTTTGTCTTGATTTCGAGGGGGAGGATACTGATCAGCATTAGTATAGGGCAATTATTTGGTCTTTGATGTATCGCACTTCAAGTAGACCTGATGTCATGTTTGCAACTTGCATCTGTGTAAGATATCAGGCTGCTCCAAAGGTGTCTCACCTAATTGCTGCCAAGAGAATTCTTAGATACCTCAAAGGAGCTCCTAAACTACATCTCTGGTATCCTAAGAATAAGGATTTTAACCTTTATGGTTACATGGACAGTGATTATGGTGGCTGCAACATCAACAAGAAATCCACATCAGGAGGATGTCAATTTCTTGGTGAAAGGATCATCTCCTAGCAATGCAAGAAGTAATCATGTGTATCCACATCTACTGCTGAAGCTGAATATATTGTTGTTGCAAGCTGTTATGTTCAACTGCTTTGGATTCAGAATCAGATGCTAGATTATGGTTTCAACTTCATGGAGACCCCTATGCACATAGACAACAAGAGTGCCATATCTATCACAGAAAATCCAGTCAAGCACTTCAAAACAAAGCATATTAACATCAGGTACCATTTCATTCGAGATATTCATGAGAAAATTCTAATTAAAGTAGTCAAAGTCAATTCAAATGAATAATATGCTGACTTGTTCATAAAAGCCTTTAGTGAACAATGATTTAAATATTTAATTATAGCTATTAGGATGATTAACATTGACTAGTCTCTCTTTTGAAAAAACCTTTTAAAATGTGTCTTGTCTATGTTGTCTATATATAATCTAAGTCCTGTTACGAAAAGGTTTTCTTCAAAAAATTTCTAAGTATAAATCCTTCCAAAGAGAAATTTACCCTTGGAAGAGATCTTTATCTATCTTTCGAAGGCAAATTCCTCTACATAAGTATTCTCTTCCGAAAAGTTTTTAGCCTCGGAAGAAAATTTGATCATAGGTCAAATCCACTTCTGAAGCTTACTAACTTCTTTTCTCGGAAGAAGTCCATACTCTCGGAAGCAAACTTGTCTGTGAGACATAGTTTGCCTTCGGAAGTAAAAGTGGCTTCAGAAGACAATACTGATAAACACAAATGCTTTCTCTCGAAAGCAATTTACCTTCAAAAGAAAACTTTTACTGTGTAAAAGAAATTTTTGGGCCCCACTCTGTAAAAAGTAAGATTTTATTGATGATTGTCGGAATATTTTAAATGGTTTATCTTACCGCCCTTGTCAAATCGAAACCCAAACTATCCTTTCACCTTATCGGTTTGGCTTTTTACCCCCATTTAAAAACTTCTGACTCTCTTTCTTTACTTTCTTTACCACTACAAAAGCCCTAAATTTCCATTATCTTTTTCACTCACTCTCAAATTCCTTCAATCAAATAGTACTCCTTTAACAATGGCCTTGAATCCTCATCATAACCAGGTCGCCTGCATGACTTGCTGAACCTCTTCAACTACTGCCTCTTTTACTGAGGCTCTTAGGTTAGCACTCTCATCACCGCCCTCCAGGTGATGAAGCATGGGCTCAGTAGGAGCCATCTCTGCAGTCCTCGTCTTGTTCTTTGCGGCCCGTGGTCTACCAGCACGTCCACCCCGTGCTCCACCTCTAGAAGCCTTAGATGATCTTCCTCCAGCCATCCTCTAAACACTATAAGATTGAAACACCAACATGGTCATTCAAGGTAATAGCTCAGTTCATGTCAAGTATAGTAAGTTCCTAATTACAGTGGCCAGTTGTGATTAGCCACTTACTTTACTCTTCATCTCCCAAGCATTTCCTATGCTGACTACATTAGTATTCAAATCTACTAAAGGCACATAAATCAAATAGCACATGCATATAATACCGGTTACATTAAGAAAAGAAATACCTGATGGCATGTAGCTACTAGGGCTGGCATCCCTCCATTCATCCCATTCTCAGTTTAAGTTTAGGTTTTTGAAAATATTTACCTATTTCTCTTAAACTTTGGCTCTGATGCCAACTTGATAGTTCCACCTGTGCGAGTACAGTGGAGCCCAGAAGGGAACTAAGCCTGCATGTAAGATCAAGATGGAGATGAGACAGCTTTACCCGCAGCTGTTCGGGAAGCGACATGTTTCGGGGACGAAACCTATTTAAGGGGGGTGGACTTGTAACACCCCGAATTTTCATTTAAAAGAAGAGGAATGGAAAGTAAATAGAAAGAAAGGAAAACAAGCTCAAAGTAGAGGGGCCAAAGTGTAAAAAGGACAAAACTTTAATATTTTATTATATAAATGTGTATGGCCGCCCATTTTGGGTTCTTCAACCTGCTTCTCGGCTGAAAAAGGAAGAAAAAGAAGAGCTTTCGGTTTTAAAGAGAGAAAGAGGAAGAAGAAGCTTCAAAGGTGAGTTTTTCTTGTATATGAGCTCGGTTTCAGCTGGGCTTGAGTTCTAACCCAAAGTTCTTGGTGTTTGGTGCTTGTTTTTGGAGTTTTAGTGTTGAAACTGTGGAGGAGCTTCAGATCCGAAGTGAAGTGCTCAAGGCTGTTCAAGGTGAGTTTCTAGAACCCCTCTTTTACTGATTTTTAAAGTTTTGGGGCTGTTATGCATATTAAGCAAACATTTTTAAAAAGGAACCGAATGTTTATGCTTGTTGTTATTTGAATGGTGTTCTGTGGTTTTAGCTTTGCTGATGCTATACAGGTTAGAATTGTTGTCAGCATGTTTTAAGGGTCTTAGCATGTTAGATCTGTGTTTGGGTAGTGTTAGAATGATGATCGGGTGTTTTGGGTAGTTATAAATATGTTCAGAATGTTCCCATACACCTAACTGATATGTCGCTAAGTGTCCTAATGCGCCCAAATAGGGGACATGCGCCCAAACAGTACCCACATGCGCCCAGAATGTTGCTTAGATGACTAAGTGTTGCTCATGCGCCCAAGTGACCTCATGCACCCAAGGTCATGCGCCCAAATAGCGGACATGCGCCCGAACGGTAGTTCATGTGCCCAGAATAAGTGTTGATGTGCCTAAGTGTAAGTCATGCACCCAGAGTTGCCCATGCGCCTAAGTGTTGAAGCGCCCGCATAGTGGTAATGCGCCTAGACAGTGCTCATGCGCCTGCATAGTTGAAATGCGTCCAGACTGTTTTATACTTAGAATTTTATTGCTGATGCGCCTTGAATGTTTTAATGTGCCTCGTTTTAGACTTAGGGTTTTCTAAGGGCTTTAAGAGGTAGATATTTGAGATAGGTCCCGTTGTGATGTGTTGGCTTATGCTTGATGTATGATGTTGTGATGTGGTTTTGTGTGTATGTGTGATGTGTTATCTTTCTTCCTTAAACAATAATGAAAAGTGGAAAGTAATGAATGAACGAAAGTCTTGCAAGTAATGAATGAGGTGAGCGACCGTGTTGTCGCAACAGACTCGTAAGGGGTTTAATCTATGAGATTGACCCGAAGGATGTCGTGATGCTCGCCCCGGTACTGTGTCGGTCTTCGGACATGAGTCAGGGGTGTTGCAAACAAAGACAGGGTCCTTGTCGTGTACCCCGGTACTGTGTCGGTCTTCGAACATGAGTCGGGGGTTTGTCTACAGGCCCCGGCATAGTATCGGTCTTCGGACATGAGTCGGGGGTATTGCATGAGACAGGATCCAGATAGAAGTGAAAGATAATGATAAAAGTTCGAAACGTACGAAATGAACGATGATGAAGATAATAATAAATATTACCAATGTGTATGTGTGATGTGTGATCACGTACGATTGCGAAGGTTATGTTTTAACGAAAGTAAAGTATTTTATTTATAAAACTAGAACTCACTCAGCAACGCTGACTTTTATGCATTTTCGATTGGCAGGTAAATGTTGTTGAGGGTGGCACACGGGGGAAGCTACTCGTTAGGGCAAGACTGGCATCCATTCATCTTTTATGATATTGTTGTTTTGTAATGCAATTAAACAAGCTCTTTTGTAATTTAAGAAAACAATGACGTATTGCTTAACAACAGTAATTATTAATAGAATGAATGGTTTTTGTTAACTTAATTCCGCTGCAATATTTTATGAAATGTGTGTTGTTTAATATAATAATGATATAAATGTCCAACTGTGAGGTCTCCGGGAACGGGTCCTTACACGAAGCTTACTAACTTCTTTTCTCGGAAGAAGTCCTTACTCTCGAAAGCAAACTTGTCTGTGAGACATAGTTTGCCTTCGGAAGTAAAAGTGGCTTCAGAAGACAATACTGATAAACACAAGTGCTTTCTCTCGAAAGCAATTTACTTTCAAAAGAAAACTTTTACTGTGTAACAGAAATTTTTGGGCCCCACTCTGTAAAAAGTAAAATTTTATTGATGATTATCGGAATATTTTAAATGGTTTATCTTACCGCCCTTGTCAAATCAAAACCCAAACTGTCCTTTCACCTTATCGGTTTGGCTTTTTACCCCCATTTAAAAACTTCCAACTCTCTTTCTTTACTTTCTTTAGCACTGCAAAAGCCCTAAATTTCCATTATCTTTTTCACTCACTCTCAAATTCCTTCAATCAAATAGTACTCCTTTAACAATGGCCTTGAATCCTCAACATAACCAGGTCGCCATACTTGATTCTTCAAAGGATGTTGATTTTGTCCCTGTTGTCGAAAATCTGTCACAATCAACATACTTCACTGCCCCCACTATTAACCCCACCATCTACTCAAACCATATGGCTAAATTCTGGGCCAATGGTCGAAGCGAGACGATCAACGATGAAAGGGTCATCAGATTGAGGGTCTGTGGGCAGGAGATCACAATAACTGAATCAACCATCAGGGAGCATTTGGAGCTTCATGATGAGGGCGCCTCTACTGAATTCCCCAAATCTACATTGGACAACACCTACACTCAGATGGGATATGGCGGCGATGTGAGCAGGTCTACAGTCTGTAAGTTTAACTTCTCCTACAATTGGAAGTTCTTGCAGCACATCGTCCTACACTGCCTATCCAACAAGTCCGGGGATGGGATCAAATCCGATATGATTTGGGCTGCCTAGTCATGGGTTGGTAAAGGGCTTGAGCTTCAACTACTCAAGATTTGTGCTGAACAACTTAAGAGGTAATCTCACCCAGGATCCATTCTACATGTGTCCCCGGTTCATTCAGTACATAATCAATTGTGAGCAAGACCCGGACAGACTACAATGTGTAGATGTTCTACTGGTCCCTCACATAAGGCCTGGCATCTTCAAAAACTCTGAAGAAGGTGTCCACCAACTTCACTGGAAGATTCACTGATCTTCTTCCAGGTATGCTTGAGCCAACGGCTCCTAGTGACATCCCTGCATGCCCACCAAGTGATGAACCCACACCAGACACCACTCCAATGCTGATTACTCTTCCCACCCAATCAAGATCACCTACACAAGACACCCCAAATGAACCCCTGATCAATCTACTCTACTTGATTAGGTACCCTCGGTTCAAACCAAAAAGGCTAGAGTGGAACTCAAGGCTCCCACTCAGCTAGAGGTCCCACCATCCTCCACTATTGACCTCAATGTTAGTGTTGAGTCTCCTTAGTCTCAACCTGATAAGCCCACAACCCAATCTATTAGCCCTCAGGGTGAGTCTCAACACTCCCCTGAGCAGCCAAAACTGGACAGCCATATTATTGGCTCACCTGCTATTGCAGAGGAGCCATTAGGTGCTGACCAAGGTCCCGGGTCACTAGATATAACTTCTCTATCCTTTATTGACCTATTAACCCAACCTAATAAGGACATTATGTTCCATCCAAACCATGATGTTGATCTACCACACCACTCTCAAGATCAACTGAGCCCTATGGAACCTCTAATGTCTAGCCCACATCAGCTAAACCTAACTAAGGTGAGTCAAACTGGTGTGGAGGTGACTCGTGTAGGCTCAGCTGCCACTACTGAGAGTGTTTCACTAACCTCTCAGGATAGTGGTAACATCAGTGAGATTGAGACTATGGCAACCTTGCCAATTGATGTATCTGAAAGAGACATCACTAAGCAAGGGTATCCAGGGTGCCAAGAAACCACTACTAGTGGTGATGATGAACATAGTAGGTATGTTATCTCATCTCCTAATGATTCTTCAAAAGAAGATAAGGGTAGCCTGAAACTCATTATCAGAGACCTACTTTTTAAAGTCTCAAACCTTGAATTAAAGGTTAAGACTTTAGAGGATAGGTCTGCCACTCAGCAACTTGAGATTGAAGGCATGTACATACTGAGACACAGATGGAGAAGTCTGTTAGGCATGTACATACTCAGGTTTTTTTAAGTTCTTCCTCTAGCTCATCTACTTCTCAAGAAGATGCTACCAAAAAGGGGGAGAATGTACAGGAACAAAGACATGTGGAACCCAGCCTTGCCATCACAAAAACTTCCCTTGGTGCCATATCTTCTTTTTATCCTACACAGCAACACCCTGCAACCATCTTCCCTCAACCAACACCCATTACTATTCAAATGGACCCAAGGATGCTTATCAACCTTAACAAATTTTTAACCATATTTCTGATAAGCTCCTCCCTTGAACAACCTTCCCCTGTGTAGCCGTTGCCTAATTTGGAGCTGAAGAGCTACAAAGGCTGAGTGCACTACCTACCTCTGAAGAGGAAGTTGGTCAACCTAAGGTCTCTATTGAACCAGAGATTAGCTTCGAAGGGGATATACAGACCATGGCCCAGCAACCGATTTAGAAGGGACAGGTAGTGCAACTCCAATTACTTACGAAGAAGAAATCCAAGCTACCAAAGAATTATTGAGCCATCTTCCTTGTCCTATGATCTGTTCATCATAGAGGCCATTCTTGAACTAGCCTTTGAGGTAAACAGTGAGGACTTCCTTACAACCCCTCTGTCTCAAACACCACAAGTCCAACCCCACTCTTCCCAACCTGAAACCTCTAAGCCTGAGTTTCCAAAGGCTGAATCTTCCTCTGATCCTAAGGGGAAGAGGAAGCTCACTGCTGAGGAGCTTCTAGAGGACGAAAGGTTGGAAAAGCTTAAGAAGAAGGGAAAAATTGATACTGGGAAGCTGTTGGCTGCAAGCAGTAAAGTAGCAGCAGCCGCTCAAGAAAGTATCAATAACAAGAGGAGAGTGGAGGTTATAGACAGGCTTATCACCCTAGGAGTAGTCAATAAAGATACCCTTCTACTCCCACTTGATAAGCTTGTAAAGCTGGAGAAGGCAACCTTGCTACAAAAAGAAAAGGGGGAAGTAGCAAGGTTGGCCGTAGAAGAGAAGAAGAGGAAAAGGAAGGAGGAGGCTATGGAAAAGGAGAGGATGGAGAGGATAGACTTTCTCTGCTCTAGAGGCTATTCTCAAAAGGAGCTAGAACCTCATGATTATGATACTATCTTGTTTCTTTTTCATAAAGAGCAAGATCAAATCAACAAAAAGAAGAAGAAGGCTGCCAGGGAGAAGCTTAGGGAGAAAAAGAAAAAGGAGGAAGAGGCATAACTTGTTACTGCCAAGAAGGTGGGAGATAAAGAATGGATGATAGCTTATCTCAAATCCCATGGCTTCACCGGCAGGCAAGTGGATCCTATGTCAGAGAAGACCCTACAGCGACATGTCAGTGACATCAAGGCTGACATTCGCTTAGGAAGAAGGCAGGAGGTAATTCAAAGACCAAGTGTTCAGAGAATGACACCCACACCAACACCCAAACCATAACCTACACCCACACCTTTTCCCTTCCTCACTCACTGCTTCCCAACAACCACCACCACTACCTATCCTTAAACCCAAAATACAACCCAAAACCCAATCTATACCCAAACCATCTTCTGAACCATCTAAACCCCTAACCTTAGAAGAGTTCAAGGAGATCAAAAGGAAGCTCATTAACTACACAACCCTGAGCGACATATCTTATGAGGAAGAGTCCATAAAGCTAAAATACATTGATGGCTCTTCCTGTTCCCTCACAAGAGGTACATTCCTTGATCTATTAAGGGAACACTGGACCAAGCTCTTCAGCTTCTTGCAACCAACTTAGATGCACTTAATAAAGAATAGAAGATGCTAAGAAGGAGACTGGTGACTCTGCTGGACACAAGAAAAGGGGACAAGCTACCAACCAATCCCCTCAATCCATGAAGCCAAATTGTCCAGTGAAGGTTCGATGATGCCACACACAGCTTTACTATGGAAAGAGAGAATGGTCAAGTGAACAGACTTGATACATCTGCTCTGCTACATTCAAGTAGGTTTGACATTGCTGAGTTAGCAGATAGACCATTCTCTAATCACTCTAACACTCAGATAGCTACTCACATCAGGAATCATCTGAGCAGTCTTCATGTTGAAGCACTTACAAAGAAAGCCAAGACTGAAGAAGAGTTAAAGAAGAGAACAAACGAAGAAGAAGAAGCAATCAGAAAAGGAAGAACATCCTGTAGATGGTTGAAGGTCCAACTTCGGAGCCTATATTTAGATGGGAATATGACTACAACTCCCATCAACTAACTCTCTTAAGAGGGATGCAACAAACATATCATCCAGAGCAACCGATTGGATTTATTATCTATGGACGATTTGTACAAGCTCCTCACCACTGCATCAGGGAAGAACAAAGAGACAGACAAATATCTACTCTCCCTGGTGTTAAAGACATTGAGGAATAAAAGTAAGTGAAGTTTTGGTAGCATCAGCCTAGGGGGAGTTTGTTGGATCATATAAGGCTGGTGCAACCAAAACAACACTTAGAAGATTTTGATGTACAATTGAAGTGGTCTTCCAAAGACAAATCTGCTCTTTCGAAGACATCTCAAAGATCTTTCGAAGCTCAAGGTTGGAGAACTTTCGATGTGAGAACTCAGTCATCCGAGACTAAGTAGTTATCCTTTCAAAGTGAGAACTAAGTCTTTCAAGACTAAGTATTTCTCCTTTTGAAGTGAAAACTTAATCTTCCAAGACTAAGTAGTTCTCCTTCCGAAGTAAACAACTTAGAAGATCCTAAAGTCAAAGTCTTCCAAAGAATAAAGTCCTGAAGGCTTGTAGAAGACTCGGAAGAAGTTGATTCTTCTGAAGTATAATTGGCCTTGGAAGAACTTATTCTTCCAAAGCCATTTAGCTTCGGAAGAACCAACTATGAACCAGTGGACACAAGTATGGTCTGTCTGACATCCGCTGCAACCTATGATATACTGCATGGCACTTTCCCATGCCCATGTAATTGACCATACTTTAATCCATTGCTCACCCATTATCAGTTAGTATAGTTGCCACTTTTAGTTGGTGACAAAAGTTAAGTCATGGACCTTTCATGACTACCTAATCTAGGATAGTATTTTATCTTAGATACTTTACTTCTAGCAATGTAGTCTTTGTCTAGTTGTAGATTCCAGCTGGTTATCCAAGTATAACCGGCTGTAGATAGTAGTATATATAGTTTTTCATTGTAACTTTGTAATCATACTTGTAAGAGTCTTGTAATACTAAGTTGAGAAGTAATATATACAAGTATTTTGAAAACTATTTTGGTGTTCATATTGTTTTCATTAACTTATTATATTACTTGTGAACTTAGCTAGAGATTCTGCTTCATCAAAACCGAGTGAGATTAAGTGAGCTTGTAAGATAAACCTGTGTTGTGAAACCAAAACCGATTCTGCAGTATATGATTAAGAGAAGAGCTAAAGCATTTGAGTATTATCAGGATGAGCATGACTTCCATACTCTTAGAGCTTTAGATCTTTATGCTATAGGAAGGGTGCCATTCATAAATCTAATCAATTATAACAAAGCAAAATGGATACGAATTGATCTAAACAGTCATGCTTCACTGAAGGTTAGAGTGTTAAAACATCCTAATTATGCAATGAAGATTCCTATCCATGCTACTATGCATATAAATAGTTTATCAAAACTAATGACATGGTTTTGTGAAAAGGATATAGGGCATGCTAGGGTTTATTGTGTAGATAGTTAATACCGTATCATTGACCCTATTGATCTACCCAAATTCGAAAGATATGATTTGATGAAGCTTTAGGATTGTCTAATTGAAGCTGATGAATCAGTTCACTTTATTGCAGCTTAATTTGGTTGGTTGATTACGAAGGTCCTGGACAACAAGATGTATGCATATGGTGGAAATTATAAGGTTTCATACATGGACTTTTGAAGATTTGATTCATCGAGCCTAGGGGGAGATTATTAGGATTGAATCTAAAGGATCATAAATCAAAAATCAAGCTTTTGAAGACAAGTTTCCGCTCAAAAACCAAGTTATGCGTGAGAAGTAGACATCGTGTGAACTTCTATTTTAGTATAAAGAGATGCTTTTCTTTTGTTATTTGCAACACACTAGAAATATTTCACTTTTGTAATATGTTTACTCTTTGGAATAGAAATTGAAGTTATTTATATTATGCTCATCTTGATCAATTCAACCGAACGATATTCATTCTGCGTGTATTGTTCGGGATCGATCTTATTGTGAATTTCCTAGATCTTACAGGCTAAATACTATTTAAAGTAATATTTGACCATTAGAGGAAGTGTAAGCAGATTTTATGTAAATAAAGCACTAATATGTCACTATATAAAGGACCTTGAGAGCCCCATGCGTGCCTTCTACGAAGAAGGAGGTTGTTAGGCAGAGAAAGCTTGCATTTTAGAGAGAGAAATTGCAAGAACTCAAGCAAGATATCACCTTTTCATATAAAATGATAGAGCTATGTTAGATCTATGCTTTTTAGGTGTTTTTACACCATTATGTTAGATAAAGTTGACACCTTTACGTGTGGTTATGTAAATCTCGGTTCAACTCGATTGGGGTTAAGGTTTTTCCTGGTTTCTAAACCAAATGGTGAGTTCTAGATTCCTAACTTTATGTTTTCATAGCTTTTCGGGGTGATATGCATGCTTAAACATGTTTTATATGTAAATATAATGTTTTATGATATAAAGTTACCACCTTTGTTTCTAGGGTTCATGTTATGTTAAATCTATATTCTTATTCAAAGGCTATGTATGAACCTAAGAGTGTATGACAGTATTCTTATAAGTTTCAAAGAAATTCAGTGGTCTAACTTCGCATGATTGCTATCTTAACCCGAAGTAGAAAACCCATTGTTATTGTTGGTCGCATTCCCATTCTACCGGCATTGATTTGTTACTGACCAAGTAATGTGAATAGGTAATAAGGTGACTTACATGCATTAAGTTAAGCTACCCACATTAATTTAACCCCTCAGCAACATTTGCCTAGCCTTACCTGTATTTACCCTACTTGCCATATTAGTTGTTTTACAACTAAATACAAGTAATGTAGATAGGTATGAAACCTCACCCGCATCTATTTAACCTACCCGCATTAGTTATTCAATAGCTAAGTAAAAGAAATATGAACAAGTATAAAAGCCTCCGCTGCATTTACCCACTGTAACCCATATTTTTTCAAATCAGACGCATTCACAGACTGTTACCCGCATTTATTTAACTTAGCCATATTTACGGATTATTACCTGTATTTCTTTAACTTTGAGACATTTTCACTCAGGCTTGTATGATATGCAGAATTTTATGATTAGTTACACCCATTGTAATTAATCAAGGTTAAAAGTGACTTAAGGAATCCTTTTATGTTTTACCCTCTTCTTTGGGGACTCGTCAGCTTGCTTTGCTTACTACACTGCATGGGTTCTCATCTTGCTTTTCTTAGTGCACTGCATGGACTTTTAGCTCGCTTTGCTTAATGCACTGCATGGATTCGCAGCTTGCTTTCCTTAATGCGCTGCATAGATAATTAGCTTGCTTTGCCTAGTGCACCGCATGGAAATTAGCTTGCCTTGCTTAATGCAATGCATGGTTACTACCTTGCCTAGATTTGTGCTTTGCATGACTATGTTAGCTTGCCTAGTGCTTGTATTAGCTTGTCTTGTTGGAGGACATGGATGATGTATGTTATTCATAATGAGGTTCACTGGGTAAATAAGTTATGTTTTATTAAGCCAAGTAATGTTTCAATAATGTGTATCACTATAATACCTCGTTTAAGGTTTCAATGTATTAATAGTTTTAAGTATTATCTAAAGCTAGTGCTCACTCAACAATGCTAACCTTTAGTATGCATGTCAGGTCAATCTAAGTGCAGCAGAGTTGATGATGCCAGGGCATGAAGAAGCTACGGGATTAAAGATTGGCATCCTATTTTAAAGTTTAATTATGTTAGCTATGTTTAACAAATTAATTCATGTTATGTAATATATTGGCACCCTTGTTCTGAATTATGAATAACTTTGTTTGTTTTTGCTGCTTGCTTTAATGGAATTTTCAACTTATGAATTATGGTTATATGTATGAAACCAACTGGGAGGTTGCATGGAAAGGGTTCCTTATAATACTTGACCAACCTCCACATCTGAGGCTTAGTATAAATGACATGGTTTTCAAAACTATAAGTCCAATTAGCATAATTGTCTTCATTTAGAAGTTTGGGAGGTTTGGTACTTGTGTTCATCTCAGTGTCTAAACTCAAAGAAGTAGTAATTATTCTTGATATTGGAATTGACAGTCATTTCTGAACTTGGAATTGATCTTTTAAAATTTCACAAAGAATCAAAGTTTTCGTAAATATTTTCGCCCGATAATTTAAAATTTCCATAAGAAACTACCATAATAACGTCTTTTGCGAATTGAATGACTTTTCACGTGAATACTTGCCAATAATAACTGTATTTTGCGAAACCAGTAAGTTTTTCCCGAGATGCTTAGTTTTCGCTTAAGTTCATCTTTTCGAGTATTAACTTCCCAATTAGTTCAGAATCTATATTCAAGCTTAACTAAGTTCAATTAGGTTCATGTTTGCACCTAATTGTCACTAATTCGTTACATATACACCATTTTTCAATCTAATTTTTCCCAAAGTTGAAACATGCACATTTCGACCACTTTAACAACCTTTCAATCACCACAAACTCAATCAATTGAAATTCTAACTTCAAAACAAGCTTGATTTCTTGCATAATCTTTGAGAATAACATTCAAAACTAACCAAAAATCAACCAAGAGCACCTCATGCTCAGATACCAATTTGTAAAGTCCAGGATTTTCATAATATGATTGATCACGATCAACAAACACGAAATAGATGTTGATCGGATTGGTTAATCATCTCACACGAGATTCAAGATCTAAAAAACAATGATTTTAACTTTTCGCCTATTATCCACAGATGACAAACTTTACAAAGTATGAAAATTGATCAAGTGTTACAACAAACAAACAAAAACATCTATTTATACTAACATGATGTTCTTGCGTGAAAACATTAAGTTCTCACGTGGTAACTACAACTTCTCATGTGATTAATTCTTGGATCTCCAAAAAGTTAATTTTGATTTTCCGAGCCTCTTGGTTTGATATCTACATTATTTGCTTTTGTAGATCGGTATTTAAACATGTATTTGATCACTCTCTATGGTCTAAATAAAGCTATATCTTTGAATAGAAAAAATAGTACGAAACACTTTATCAAACTCATTTAACAAAGAACTAACACACATCCTGTTTAGAAAAGATTTTAGAGGAACTCACTCTAATTAGATGTTAACTATCATATAATCCTACACACTTTAGTGTTAATCTACACTAACAAAAGTAACAATAACCTAAGTATTATTCTATCATTAATTCTATCATACAACACAAGCCTAACCATTTTCACTCACTAGACCAAGGGTTTAGCATGATAGCTAGATGCCAATCATATTTGCTATGGGTAGATACCCAGACTTTGGGGAAACTATTTTTTTTCTCTTGTAGGTAACTTGTTAGTACATGCGGTTATCACACACACACCACATGGGTGTTAAAACCTGTTATCATATGTTTGGTGCCTAACTTGTTTGATTTAGGTATTCAACCCATAATTTCCCCTCATGGCACATACCTCCTGCCTTTCAGTTATCTTTGTGACATCCGAAATTTTTCATTACCAAACTTCTTTAGTATCGTTAAGTCTTGCATACACGAGTCGTAAGCACAGACTAGTTGTCTTTGAACATTGTGACTTAACAAATAACTAATATTTTTTTAACTAATATTAACATGTTTAATAATTTTAATTATTATATGTGATCACATGAATCAAGGAGTTTAGTGTTATGTCACGAATTATATTTTAGCACGTTACTATGTGAATTATATAATGTTCATGAGTTGTGGTTATCACTTGACTTGCATATTATTAGTTGGTTTACTTAGTTCATATATTATGAAATGAAAAATGATTTAAAAACATAAAAAAATAAGTTTAGAATTGTAAAATTAAAGGAGATTAGAAAGAACATATATGTGTGTATATATACCAAAAATAAAACCCTAAATCCCTCCTAACACCCATTGCAGCCTAGAGCTAACAAAAAAAACCGTCCTTTGTGATTTCAAGCTTGAACAACATAAATCATTCAATTTTTCTTAGCTTTAATTGCTATAACATGTTAACAAATGCAATTCTTGATCAATAACGCATTTAAAGTGAGGTTTTCAACTAATTTTCATTGTTTTTTATCCATGAACAAACCCTAGTTCAATCTTGCAAGATTACATGGAATTGATTATATTGGATGATGTTAATATGTTAGTTTGATATTATTATTGATTATTTACATGGATTATGCATAGAAATCATGATTTCAACGTCTACTTTATCCTTAATAACAGTAGAAACTTTAATTTTCAAAAACTTGGGATTTTGTGATTCTATGATGTTTCTTGTGTTCTAATGATTGCTATGAACTAGATTAAGCATATAAATGATGAATCAATGGTTGTTTTGATGAATGTTGGGTTATAGGATATTACATTCCCGAAGAGGAAACTTTATTAACATGTTTGGTGAAATTTCATGTTTCGAGCATGCATATTGTGTTAGGATCATGCTAGATTGGTTATTGGGATCATTTAATTTTTTAGAATGCAATGATTAGATCATATGGATACTACTTCATGAAAATTGGATGATTAGGTGTTGTGTAGTAATTATTAATAGGATTAGATAACCTAATAGATCAATGTTAGAAAATTAGGGGTTTATGTCTTAATGATGATGCCTGATCAATATGGTATGTTTGAATTGTTTTGCTAGTTTAAGTCATGTCTGGGAATATGATGATGAAGACCATACACGCATGTGAATCTGAGGCCCTTACTTACTAGGATTGGTATGGTTTAGGATATGAAGTAGTCAGTTACTTCATCGGACATGTAGTACGTGGTTAAACTCTATTTACGATTAGGTATATTTGAGACTTATTTATGACAAGTACATGGTGGTTACTTGTTAAGATTCGTATGTGTTGTATGATTAGTTTTGCTAATACAATAATCCTGCTAGCATTTAGTATACATTATGTGCTATACGTGAATGGTTTGAGTTGAGATTATGAATAATGGATTATTAAATATGAGCAAACATGATCTCACTTAACATGTCACCAATGGTCAAACGGGTCAACCGGATCAAATGGGTCAATATTTTCAAAATCATTTAGATCAATGCCCCATATTTACATACTCATTTTGGGGGAGAAAGCATATTATTACACGCTTTTATTATTATAAGTTGTGTATAGCATGAATGTAGTGTAGTATACCATTGAAAAAAAATACACTTTTGGATCATTAATTAAAAAAACTAACAGGAAATATTAGGTAGTACTATCGGGTCTGACAAGCCCCATCCGTACGACTAGAGGTTAAGCAGGTGCAACATTGTCCTAAACGACTAACATTTGCCACGACTAGGCAAGTCGTGGTTAAAGGCAAACATAGTCAGCTTCGATAGTGAAAACACTATTGTTATTGCTTATGATTTAGACTATCTATCTATTTCAGTACACATTACTTATGTTTTACAAACACGTCTGTTTTTGCTTACCTATAAAGTATTAAACTCACAAACCTTTGTCTTGACCTTTTAGTATGCTTTTCTCAAATCGTTATGAGCAGGTCCGTGTAGAAGCAGAACATAAGTCGAGCACGCATTCAAACAATTATTTTTCTGAATTTTGGTTATACGATACATCTTAAACTATGGTTTTGGGCGTGTGTTTTGCGCATTTAAATTTGAACGTTTTGGTTTAAATATTTAACTTACATGTACGTAGTATTTTAAAACTTATAAACTCTGAAGTTTATTTTTCAAAGTTCATTTAGAGTCGTGTAGACTAACTAATGACTTATATCCTAGTTTGTTCACACGACTCGCGGTAAAACTCCACACGTGGATTTTAATGGTGTGACAATCTTACCTGTAGTTTATAGGTTACCACCGTACATAGTTTCTAGGGTACTTTTTTCCCCTCTTGGCATGTACCTCGTGCCCTTCGGTTATCTAACCTGTTGTTTGTGGGTTATATCTGTACATAGTTGTAGGGTACTGTAACATCCTAATTATTATTAAGTAAAGACAAAATGAATTAATATTGCGAGTTTGATTGGCAACCCTAATGCCCCTCTCTAAACAGAATAATAACTAAACCCGACCCTTTTGTTGTTTTTTTTTTTGTATCCCATTATTTCCAAACAAAGGAATGAAGAGAGAAAGAGACTATAGAGAGGGAAATCAATTATAGAGGGAGATTGAAATAGCATAACAAAAAATATATGATCTTTATGATCTTAAAGATCATATTTATGCACTTTATGGTGGTCTTATATCATTTTAGATAGATTAAAGTGATAAAGCTTAAGCCCTATCTATTTTTCATAGGTTTGAAGAGAGAGAAAGCACCATTTTCATGACTCAAAGGTCTATTTGTATTTTCAAATGTTAAATTTTGCTATGATTGATGTTAAAGTTTGAATCTTGATTTAGCTTTTTACATATTGATATGTATGTATGCATGATAAAGTATATAAAGAAATCCTAAAAGGACCACAATTGATATGAACTTAAGGATAAAGTGTAAACATAGTTTTTGCTAAAGTTCACCATAGATCGAGCAACAAATTGCTCATGTGAGTCGAGTGTTTTTCATGTGAGTTTAGACTCCTTCAATCGAGTTAACAATGATCCTGGAAGTTTACAAATACTCATTTGAGTTTACAAATGTGTTCTACAAGTTTACATCTATGATATACGAGTAGTAAGTGCATTATACGAGAGTTATAACAAATACTTTTTTTTACATATTTATGATCTAACTATAACAAAAGTCTATCGCATCACCTTAATTATCAAATAGTACCATGAACCAAATCATAAACACCATAACGGTATGGTAACTGATGATATTACACAACTTCATGTTTAAATCCATGAATAATACATTCTATTATTTGTGAAACTTCGTGCATCGTGGGCCTCATTTCAGGGTTCGAATTAACGCATTTAGAGGCTAGAATCAATATTAGCATTAGAACTTCTTTGATTTCTGGGTATGGAATGAGAGGACGATTATCCATCAAATATGGTAGCTTAATATCTTTAGTTAGTGAAGATGCTACGGTAGTAATTACATCCCCTGGATGCTCTCCTTTGATGATTTCTAACACAAGAACACCAAAACTATAAACATCACACTTTTCAGTTACCCTCATTGTGTAAGCGAGTTCTGCAAACAACATTAACATGATAAATTCCATTATAATGAAGGAAATAACATAATAGTGATTATAAATAGCTAGAAAATAAATTACCTGGTGCAAGGTATCCAAAGGTTCCTGCAATGTTACTCCAGTTTGAAGAATTTGGGTTCAAAATTTTGGATACACCAAAATCAGAAACACAAGCTTCATACTCTGAATCAAGCAAAATATTTTTGCTTGATATATCGCGATGAATGATAGGTGGTGAACAATCATGATGCATATATGATAAAGCATGTGCAACACCTTTGATAATGTTCACTCTTTTCATCCAGTCTAAATTTTGAGCAGTTTTATCCCTCAAAATATCTGCTAGACTACCCCCTTCAAGATATTCATATATCAAAAATGAGTTTTGGGAATGTGAGCAAAAGCCAAGTAGTTTGACGATGTTTCTATGTCGTATTTGTGTCAATGCCCTAATCTCGTTTACGAAATCATTTTGATTGACCACCTCAGTAGACGAGTGAAGTCTCTTTACAGCAACTATATCACCTGATGACAACTTCACTTTGTACACACTTCCACATCCTCCCTTTCCGATGCAATACGATTCGTTGAACTCCTCCGTACGGTTTATAATTTCATCATAAGTTTCTTTTCCGTTGAATGTTGAAATCGAAAAGAAATTCTTTCCATGTTTTTGTTCCTTGACAACTAATGTTGATGGCAAACTCGTCGATCTCTGACTCTTCAACCTCCAACAATAAAAGGTAAGTATTCCCACAAAACTTCCAAGCAAGAGAGCTCCAAGAAGCGGAAGAGATATCACTAGTGCGAGTCTGTGTTTCCGGTTTGGGGTACGGCTTTCAGATGCACATAGATTCAATCCTGTAACATTTCCACACAAGTCTTCATTCCCTTGAAATGCCTCTTCGGGTAAATTCATGAAGACTTTGCTTTTGGGAAGGTGACCTTGTAAGTGATTGAAAGAAATATCAATGTTCAACAATGCACTCATTGATCCAAAACTCTCTGGAATAGAACCCGAAAGTTGGTTGTGAGAGACATTTAGCGTCTCCAAGCTACTCATACTCGAAAGCCCAGAAGGTATCTCATTGATGAGTGAATTATGGCTCAAATCAAGAACAGACAAGTGAACCAATCTACCTAATTCGACAGGTATTTCGCCAATAAACTCATTGTTGCTCAAGTTCAAGGAAAAGAGTTTTGAGCACTGCCCAAGGGAAGGTGAAATAGACCCATTCAACTTATTCATAGACAAATCAAGAATCAATAGTTGAGCTAGCGATCCTAGTACTTGTGGCACCACACCCGAAATCCGATTATTGCTTAAAAAAAGCTTCCCCATGCGAGTCATCCTTCCGAATTCTCTTGGTATCTCTCCAACCAATTCATTGGAAGAAAGATTAAGAACTTCCAATTGAATCGAGTTCCCAAGGGAACTAGGTATGCTACCTTGGATTTGATTCCCACCTATCTGCATAGTGGTTAAGTTTCTACACTTACTCCAGTTGTCCGCGATTTTCCCGTAGAGCTTGTTATCATTGAGATTGATGAAATTGAGATATGGATAGACTCCAAAGCTCTCAGAAAGATCTCCAGTAAGCTGGTTTCGATCTAAACGGACTCTGATCAAGCTTGAGCAGTTGTACAAGCTCTTAGGAATTCGGCCTGATAGTTGATTATTATTAACTAGAAGATATTCAAGCCTCCCTCCATTGCAGATTTCATCAGGCAAACTACCAGAAAAACTATTGTTGGTGATTAGAAAATCAACCAACTTCAGCTTCCCAAATTCCTGTGGGATAGATCCAGAAAGTTGATTATCATGAAGAGACAATTTTTCAAGGGATTGTAGGTTACCAAATGAACTTGGAATGGAACCATTGAGTTCATTGATTCCTAATTGGAGATTAGAAAGGGATGTCAAGTTTCCTAACTCTTGTGGGATGGGACCTGAAAGTTTGTTTGAGTGGAGACGAAGAACGAAAAGGGATTTGAGTTCACCTAGAGATGAAGGAATCGGACCACTAAGGCGGTTCAATTGTAGATCCATCCATCTGAGTGAAGTCATGTTACCCATTTCGTGGGGGATTGATCCGGTCAATTCGTTCTGGTATAGACTTAAGACAGTTAGATTCTTCAGATTGACCAATGTTTCTGGGAAAAATCCAGTTAGATGGTTATTGTTCAGGTAAAGCTCGTCTAGAAGATACAGATTTCCCAATTCAAGAGGAATTGGACCTGAAATATTGTTACGATTTAGATAAACATAACGCAGGTTTGATAACTGACCGAGACAGGTAGGAATCGAGCCGTTAAGATTATTGTTACCCAATGCAAGACCAGAAAGGAACTTCAGTTGACAAACAGCTTGTGGAATAGACCCACTCAACTGATTTTGAAACAAATGAAGTGTTGCAAGATTTCTTAGGTCCCCAATCTCGGGTGGGATTATTCCAGTGAACCGATTAGTAGATAAATCAAGATAAACAAGTTTGGACAGGTGACTGATTTCAGATGGAATAATCCCAGAAAGGTTGTTCAAACTAAGTTCAAAATATGCAAGATTCGGGAGCGAGGAGAAGGAGAAGTGATCGAGCGTACCGATTAAACCGGATGAGGAAAGGTTTAATCTGATTACGGTTGCGTTTTCGTTACATGAAACGCCATACCAGTTGCATGGAGACACTGTGTTTTGAGCAGAAAGAGTAAGATTATGATCATGTGTCCATGAAGGAAGAAGGATGCTGGTGTTTTGGCTTTGGATGGTTGCTTTCCAATTTAAGAGAGCATCAACTTCATCTGCAACGTTTATGGAACATAAAAATGTACTTGCAGCAAAAAAGATGATTAATATGGATAGAGATGCCATGGCATGCTTATCGGTGTCTAGGTGTATTATTCTTTGCTGATATATATGATTTCTGTTGGTGAGTCTAATCTTCCACAAATAAAATGTGTTCTCTACAAAGTCCATATAAGTCGATTGGAATAAAGTAATAAACCTTTCTGTTATCTTGAGCTTTTCGTTGAAATTAAGTATCATAGGGATTAATTTATATATCTTTTAGAATTAATCTATTTTATCATAGGGATTAATTTATTTATCTTTTAGAATTAATCTATTTTCAATATTGACTTATATAACCTATTTTACCCATTAAGTAATGATATGAACCATTGACAGTTTCTAAGAATTTAATAGTGTTTTTTCGCACCTTAAATGCTACTTTGGTTAGGATCATATAGTAAAATGATATTTAATTAAATTAAAAACTTTAAGAAATATTCTAGAATTCAATATTTTTTTTCACACGGCAGGTTATTGTGCCAGATATTAGTTTATTGTGTTAAATATTATTATTATTTGTATGTATTTTTTGATTTTAGATGATTTCATGTTATTTTTGTTATTTTTTTATTTATTATATAAACTTATTGTAGTATTATCATTGTGTTTTACAATTATAAGTACATAATAATATTATTTAATCAATGTGTTTTTTAAAATTTATAGCGTTCAAGATAACACAATTGCGAGCAAACAAGCACAATAAGACATTTTATCAATGTGTTTATTGCATTATAATATTTTGCGTTATTTTGTCATTGATGTTAATGTATTAGAGTATATATGTAATTTATCATTTCGTTTTATATACTAGAAATACACAGCAATATAATTTCACCATTATATTTTTTTAGAATTTATTATTTTAAAAATACATAATGCTATACAGAAAAACAAAATAACTAACCAAAAAGACACAATTATTTGCACTAAAAACACAATGATGGACGTAATCATATGAGCTTAAAAACATAAAAATTATTATCTTTTTATATAACAACATTATACTTGTTTTAAAGATAAAAAATAATTAGTTTTATGGTGTAAATTTTATAAAATAAATAATGTTGTATATAAAAGTTATAAATGTTTAAAAAAAAGATAAACTTGAAAAACATAACATAAATGATCTTGCCTAATATACCTCTTTAATAAACTTTTTCCATAAAATTTGTTAACAACAATTAATTAAAAGATTGATAATTAAGATTAGTTTTAAATTCTTTAGATTCAAAACCTTTTTTTATTTGAATCATTCCCACTTGTTGGCATTCTATTTATGTCCTATACGATTATGAAGAATATATCACAATTATCATGGTTTTTTACTGCTTCTATTTAATTTAATCAAAATATCTTAATTTTGATCAAACTATATTCTAATTTGTTAGCTAATTTCACATTTGAAATAAGTTATGGTGTTATTTCTATATGTGAAACTAGTTTTATAAACTTATGTATTACATGATTTAGATAATTAAAATATTTAAATTGCAAATCCTTGTTTACTTGTAATTAGTTACGTAAATTAATGATTACATCCATAATAAATGAAAGACAAGGAGAGACCATCCTTCACAATACAGTTTATCCGTCTTTCATATGTTAAATCTAAATATGATAAAAGAAATTCACAAGAAGAAAAAGAAATACCTAGATAATTAACCAAACAATAATGTATGATTATTTAAAGAATACTTATATGAAGATATCAAGCTTATTTTTAGATCTTTAATATACAAATTAATATAAAGATAAAAGAATCAAATATGGATGTCCAACTAGTTATATTAAATACCAGATAAAATATACTTCCAATTCCAAGCCACTATTACAGCAACACTTTTGCCATCAATGCATAATTCATTGAAACCTTACATGAACAAAACAATCTACTTACTAAACCTTTAACATACAAATTAAATAATCAACTGACACAATAAGAGAAATATACATATAGATGAGAAATATCTTAAGGCTTAGATAAAAAAAAATCAAATCTAAAGGCTCTTATTTCAACTGAAAAAATATCAGTAAATATTTATACGTAGATACAAGAAAGATTAAATAAAACTCTACAGTATTTTTAGATTACAAAAGTTGCTACCTTCTATGAAGAAGGCGGGAAAAGAAGCCCGTTCTCCGATTGTCTCCGATCAAACATTTGAATAAACAAAATCAAATTATATGAGTAATTATTATAATATCACACAAGATTAAAATAATTAACTAATGTATTCAACTAAAAAAATTAAATAATTCAAAAGAGCATTTATAGAGACATTGTAATTCTATAATTCTTAGGTTTTTCAATGTTTGTTGATGAAACTTGAAATAAGCCCTTCTTGCATAGTACATCGACTCTTTCACCTTTAACTTCAACGATAGGTCCAAGATTGTTTTGTTAGAGAGGGCAAAAAAAAAAATACACCGATAAAACATGCCACAAATAGTGCTATAAGAGTTGAAATATGACAAAAATAAGCCGATTAAAACTAATCAAATAATGATAAATCATAATACATGTATGCTAAACAACCCAACTAAGGGGCTGTTAGAATGTTTTGTATGAACCGGACCGGGTCAGAAGTATCAAAAATCCAGACCGGGTCAGAAGCAAAGGAAATGGTGGGTCAGATGCAAAAGACTCTATCAGTAGGTGAGGAAAGAAAATCAAACAGCCTGACCACTTACCCGGTCAGCAGTCAGCTCTGACTGGATCGGGTCAGCTCATATCAAACAGCCCCTAAGTCAATTAAATTATTCTTGCATGCTCTCTCATACCAGTGAGAACCATCTATTTTAAACCCATTTGTCCTCCATTAAGTTGTTGCAGGACCGGTTATTGTTAAACAACAATAGTTTCACAGTTGAGATTATCAACTAAACTTATTTACCGGTTATTGTTAAACAACAATAGTTTCACAGTTGAGATTATCAACTAAACTTATTTACTAGATCAAATAGGGAACCAATGAACAAACAAGTAAGAACACTCAAGAACACAAAGATGAGTTTTCAAGGATAATGTATATTAATCTCAAGTGTTACAAAGCTTAGTCCTAAAACTAATACATGAGATACTTTATAGTACAACCTACAGCCAGACATACTTTGAATGTTAGCTGGACACTAATCTAGACAACAAGATTAATGTAGAGTCAAAAGGTAACTATGATATGTCATAACTCACATCCTATTATATTACAATAAGGATAAAAGTACTAAAGTAGGAAGTTACAGACTAGACACCTTATTCTACAGTTGACAAAAGTAAAAAAGTAATCACCAACTCATATAAGATGGTGAGTATTCAGAGCTGACAGCGGAAAGGTCTTTTGATTTTGTTAAAAGTATGTCATAGACACGTCTTCTTTGTCTTCAGAAGAGTTCAGTCTTTAAGCTTCGGAAGACTTCGTCTTTAAGATTCAGACTTCACTTTTGGCTTCGGAAGATTTCTGCCTTTGGCTTCGGAAGATTTGACACTTTGTTATTTTTCTTTGTACATTGTCAAATCTTCCAAAGTACTTCCTTCCTTATACTTCAGTGCATGCTGAGAGATCTTTGGTTAACATCGGCCTTTAAGATAATCATATTGATATTAAAGTTGTCCTCTCATTACCTTCCACCGTTCATCTCATTTTTCGTTTAAGAAAATCGACTGATCACAAACTCAATCCACTCTGCATGCTTGTGGAAGCTTTTTGTCCTCATTAATAAGTTATTAAATACATTTTATCAACTATAATTTTTAAATATAACAATAAATTATAAAATCAAAAAAGCGACCTCGCCTATTATATATTTATAATGACTACTTTCACTCTTCAAAACCAAATTTAAACCTCCATCGTTTAAACATATGAGAGACACTAATAACTTTTTTCCTAAGGATACCCCACTAACTACATACTTGTCAAAGTCTCTAAGTTATTGAAAGATTAAAGTAGTTATGTTGTCGCACTCAGAGTAGTACGTTAGGAACAAATTTTCAAAATTTTATAATATTTATTTATTTATATTAATTATGCAACTATTTATCATCTTTCTTTTCCACTCTTAATTAATAACACATAGACTAATGTATGTCAAATATAAAATGTATACCGAAAGAAACATCAACAACGAGTGAGGGCTACAATTATCAGGCAAACAATTTTATAATTTGCAATTAACACATATGTCATTAAATTTAGTTTAAGGCCTTGTTCAGAGGATTCCTCATAGTAGGTTTCATATAACATAACCGCAATTATTAAACTGAAAATTTTTTAATTCATTGCAGCGCAATCATACAGATCATTCAACAAGAATCTTAGAATATCGTTGTCCAATACAAAGAAGTTTTCATTGTCTTAATTATTAGATGTCAAAATAATATTCTTGTTATAAGGTTCCATTTTCAAGTAACCTCACAGTTGAATTTAAATATCATAAACACATAATTTTTAAACTTTAAATCAACCATGAACATAGCAACAGTAATGAAATATCATTACAAGAGTCATTTTAGAATACAATTACAATCAAACTATAAGTAAACCTATCATCTTCAAAATGCTAGTTTTAGAATCAGTCAGGTAACTTCAACCGTCATGCCAAAATTTTATTCTATATTTTACTGCATTTACAAACCTATCAAGCTACTATACATATAAAAGTCGGTGATGTTGAGTGTGCTCTAGTTTTAAGCGTTAGGAAAATTCTTTGACATATTAGTCATTAACAAACTTTAACTTTATCATTTACTGTTATCAATACAATATTTTTACTTTAGTTTTGTTTGTCATTTAATACTTTGTTTAAGTATTCATACTTTATCACTTTCATCAATTTTACCTTTTTTATCTTTTATCTTTGAACTACAAATATGGAGCTCCTGTAGCGGGCAAGCATACAAAAGGGATAAATATTGTCAGGGTGAGCGAGCACATGACAAGACCCTTATCATTTTGAGTGCACATAATACAAGTCTTATCAGGATAAGCAAGCACAAAGTAAAGCCCCTACCATTTTGAGTGTAAATGATACAACTCCTTTAGCAGGTAAGTATGCACAAGACAAGTCTTCTTTAGCGGGTGAGAATGCAACAAACTC
Source organism: Flaveria sonorensis (assembly GCA_025506505.1). Lineage (NCBI taxonomy): Eukaryota > Viridiplantae > Streptophyta > Magnoliopsida > Asterales > Asteraceae > Flaveria > Flaveria sonorensis. The sequence continues at coordinate 22,363,731 of CM046433.1, forward strand.
ATGTGTGGCTTACAAGACTTTAAACTTTAACTTTCACATGTGAAACTTAGAATTTTAGGCTGCTATAAATTCTTTACTTACTATTATCTTTGTTTATATTTATTTAATTTTAAATCACAACGATAATAATACCTTTGCACTTTAACCTGTTTTTCATCTTTTAATGTTTATCACTTTAGCATTTTATCATGGCATTATATGAACATTGTGTCATTTATGGTTCTTTACTATCATAATATCATAGTATAACGCCTTAGAATTGCCAAAAATTAATAAATAAATGAAATTTTCATGTGAAAGAAAGTCAAGGGATCAAAGTTGTCAAAAGCAGAAGTCTAAAACCCTAAAGGTTGCTAGAAAAGGAAGGGGGCCTTTACTTCAATGCAAAACCTTTCCCAGGGGCAACCTAGTGAGAGAGGCGAGAACTAGAGAGAGAAAGCAAGAAAGATGGTGCAGGACCGATTATGGTTGTTCAACAACTGTTTCACAATTGAAGATAACACAATTACTAGATCAAATAGGCAACCAGGCAAAGAAACAATGAACACAAAAGTAAGGACACTCAAGAACACAAAGATTGGTTTTCAAAGATGATGTATATTGCTCTCAAGTAATTTTACAAGTGTTACAATGCTTAGTCCTAATACTGGTTACATGAGTTACTTTATACTACATCCTATAGCCGGCCATACTTTGAAGACCGGCCAGCTGAACACGAATCTAGACAACAAGATCAATGTAAAGTCAAAATGCAGATTGCTTTTAGACATGTGACTATGATAAGCCATAGCTCACATCCTAGTGTATTACAATAAGGATAAAAATATTAAAGTAGGGAGTTACAGATAAAATACCATATTGTACAGTTGACAAAAGTAAAAAAGGTAATCACCAACTTATATAAGCTGGTGAGTTTTTAGAGCTGGCAGCAAAAAGGTAGTCTGCTTTTGTCAAAAGTGTGTCAGTGGACACATGGCTTCTTAGTCTTCGGAAGAGGATAGTCTTCAAGCTTCGGAAGACTTTGTCTTTAAGCTTCAAAAGACTTTACTTTTGGCTTTGGAAGATTTCTGCCTTTGGCTTCGGAAGATTTGACACTAGTTTTTTTTTATTGTACATGGTCAAATCTTCTGAAGTACTTCCTTCTTAGTACTTTAGTTGCATGCTGAGAAATCTTTGATTAGCATCAGCCTTTGTGATAATCATCTTGATCTTACAGATAGTAGTTAAGGTATGTAATTCAAGTTGTTTGATTCATATATGCATTAAGGAATGATTAGTAATGATAATGTTGCATAATATATAGTTTTTGGATTAAAATGAGTGTTCTTGTGCAATTTTTAAATATGTGAGTCCTAGCCCCTTCTTTTTACTAGTTTTTCTAAGTTTTGGGGCTATTATACATATCATTATGTTTGCCTATGCATGTTATGATGATTTTATTTGAAATGATTTCATGATGAATTAATTAGCTATGATTAAGTCGATGATTATGCTGATTTGAGATGTTTTCGCACGGTTAGCGTTAGATGTTTTCGGCTGGTTATGTTTTCACCCCTAGGGTTCTCGCTTGTATGATGTTCTCGCACGATAAGCTAACTTAGTGTGCAAATTTCACATCCCGGCGGAAGCTTGAAATGTTTGGGTGTGACCTTTGGCTCACAACACATTGATTACAAAAACATATATTTACAATTGATAACTAAAGAAAACTTTCATTAGATAACTATATATATTGGGTTACATTTTCAGTTTCATACAAAATTTGTTTCTATGAGACTTTTACATAGGAACTAGTAACCCTACATCAAAAGATTTGTCTTAATCACTTCTTATAATCTTCCAGCTAGTAATGGACGTGAACCTCCACATAAATGCTGAGATCCATCAAATCCATGGTTATACATACACATAGCTTCCCTACGTACTCATACCATCCATTGTACAGGGTGAAAGTATACATGAGATTATAAAACATTATGATTCCCTAAAAAAGCATACTCAAAATAGTCAACATAAAGTTGGTGAGAGCATAGGTTTAATCACTAAACAAGATTTTCTTACTAATGCAACATAAACAAGTTCACAACCAAACCTACTTATATGCCAAGTGATTCATAACTATCACACCTATAAATCACAAGATCAAATAACATAACATCGTGACTCTTATTCGACAGTCTTAACTGGGTCCGGTCGATGCACGAAACATGTTTCTAAGTAGCGCTACCTATATTATCTGACGGTTTCTTATGCGAATTAATGATTGTTACTTATGGCAATCAATGGCAGTGACTTATCAAAATCCTCATTCATGTTAGCATCAACAGTAAAATACGCAGTATGCTTTTTCCCCCAAAACTTATAAATAAAAAAGGGCTATGTTACTCACCTTTGTTTCTGCAAACTGATTAGTTATTTTCTATAAAACAATCATTTGTTAGAACAGTTTCTTATCCTAATAATTATTATTTTTATATTCAAAAATACCCTTATTTAGACTATAATTTTGAAATAGTAGTTAAAAGTCTTCAAAAATTATAAATTTTTTGAAAAAACACTATCTTCATACCAAATTTATCATATAAAATTATCAGTTCATATATCCTTATAGGTAGTTTTCGGAAATTTTACAATATTTTGAATTGATGGCAGAAATAGCTATTTATCTCCAAAAATTCTAAAAATCATACAGAATGTTCTACACAATATCTAACATTTTATATAAAATTTTCATGATTTTATATACCGTTTTGCTATTATTTTTTATTTTTCTTCTTTTTAATTGTTCTAAGATATAAAACTTTATCATACTGATGAATTAATTCGTGAATTTTATTTTGTAACTTAACTATATTACTGAGATGATTATATAAATTTTTAAGATTTTTATTAAGTCCCAATCTTAAATTTTATATTTTCTCTTTTATTTCTATTTAAATCCTTTGTTTTTATAAAACCTTCAAAACTTTCTGTTTTGTAAACTTAGTTACTGATTCTAGTTGAAAATCAAGAAATTTTCATAGAATTTGTATTATATTTTGATAGTGAACATCACAAGGGTTTATATGTATGTTAAACACATACAAAATTTTTGTAAGCTTTTAATCATAGGAGTTTAAGAATCTAACCTTGATTGTAAAGAGTGGATAAGGAAATCTTCAAGCCTCCAAGTTTGTGGTGGATGTTTTTGAACTTGATTGATACCATAAAGATGTCTAGTAGATGATGGTTTCAAGGTGGTATTATGGTGATGTTGATAGTGGTTTCGGGTGATATGAGAACCGAGAGAAAGAGGGTGAGTGATGGTGTTTTTGTGCCGAGAGAAATTGAGAAGGGAAGGTTATAGTGGTGGTGCTCGAAGGTGTTGAAAAGGTTGGTTTGGCCGAAGGTTCAAGAGTGGTGTTAGTAGTTTGTAATGATTACCTAATCTTAGCCTTGGTGAGGTGTTATGTAGGCTTAATGTGTGTCAAGTTATGGGGTGTGTGTGTCAAACTACCGGGAGTGTTTAGTGTCAAAAGGGATACGTGTCATCTCCCCATGCTAATATGTTTATGAGTTTGTTAATTGTAATTAGTTAGTGATCAGGTTAATTAGGTATTCTAGTAATCCATTGATTTTGGATTAGTTTGTGTAGATATCTTAGTAATCAAGTGACTAACGTTAGTAATATTAACATTCATAACATACACTAATGTAGCTTAAATTTCTTTTTCAGGATTGTAGATAAAGAGGAATTTTTGCTAAGTGTCTGCAGCGGATAAGGACTTTCCACAGCAGATGAAGACTTTCCACAGCGGATGAAGACTTTCCACAGTGTATGAACAAGAGTCTGCAGCGGATGAAGACTTTCCACAATGGATGAACAAGAGTCTGCAGCGAATAAAGAAAAACCTCCAAGTGTATACAGCGGATGAACAAGCATACACAGCGGATGACTAGTTCATAGCTGATGAACTGTCCACAACGGATGTTCATCCATAGCGGATGAACAATCCATAACGGACAACATACAAAGCAAACACACAAAAGTGTTCACAGCGGACATCATCCAAGTCACAGCGGACAGCTTATCAACCATTCACAGCGGACGACTGTTTATGCACAGCGGACGATTTATCATCCATAGCGGACAACTTATAGACTTAAGATTATTTATGAAATTTTTATTTACATAAGGGTATTTTTGTAATTGTACGTAGCCATCTGTATAGGCTATAAATAGCATAATACCCTTACCCTTGTAAGCTTTTGATCTTGTTTTATTACTTAATAGTAATATGTTTGTGTATCAAATATCTTATGGTGTGCTTACATGATTTGGTAACTTACGTGCATGTCCTTAATAACATATAAAGTTCATATTCTCAATTCTCTACATACACACTCACGTAAGTAATTATACATACCTGTATGTTTTAGAAGCATATACACATACTTACACATGCTAAAACATATATATAAAACTCTTATACCTATAATCAAATAAAGTCATCTTAGTAATTCTCAATTTAATACGTATATATATACTTCTAACTTATAATAATTTCTACAATTTTAATTTGTTTAACCTTAGTTTTAGGGTCGTCACAGCAAGGGTCTCAGATGATTAGATGTTTTTTGCATAGTAATGTTCTCGCTACTTAGATGTTCTCGCGTGATTTAGTTCTCACCTATAGATATTCTCTCATGATAGATATTCTTGCATGCTTTAGTTTTCACTCAATTAGATTTTCAGGTGTTGTTTTAACTTATTTATCCTAAACTAAAACTATGATGACTAATGTCTTAAGTGAACTTTACTTGGTATGATTATATACTCATATAAGTAAAGTATTATGTAATAAAGTGAAAGAAAAAGTAAGATGTGATAGTGGAACTTAAATAAATGATAAATGGGCCTAAATGTTTAGGAAAAGTCTTACAAGCATGACTATAGAAATAGAGCTGCATTGTGCAGTTAAAACTAACGGTACGCGTATTGCACATGACTAAGGCCATATAGGGCATTGACATATGTTATCAATTGCTATGACTACAAGACTGTAGGGTCTTGCACTTGTTCAGACCAAAAGACTATAGGGGTGTATCCTTACTACTCATCTAGGTTTTGTGATAGGATGATAGGGACGTGGACCTAAAAAATGGAACGAATGGAATAAATGAATGAAAAGTTAATGAGCCTGATAAGGCATGAATGAAAGAAATGATAGGTGTATGTATGAATGTGTGCTCATGGTTGTGAAAGAATGAAAAGTTATTTTATTATATGTACAAAACTAGAACTCACTGAGTGTTGTCGACTTTTTACGCTTATCAGTTGGCAAGTAAGGTATAGAGTTGAGATTAAGGCAGGGATGGTGATGTTAGCTATTGGGGGAATTTTATGTCTGGCATCCATATTTTTTAACAAAATTAAGTATGATCTCCTCTGCAAGTTTATGTTTATAAATATTTTATGCTATGAATAACCAACTGTGATATTCCTGAGAAGGGGGGCTTACACATAGACTTATACATTATGGAAAACATATGTAAGTCACATTAAACATAAAGACTTTTCATCAAATAAGCAACTATCATCTTAGATATTCTAAGTATAGAGATATACAAATGAAGGTCATATATGGTAGATAGTGCCAGATGCACATGATTTGTTTCACATGTGGATGAGGATACTGAAAATTGGTTGAATATGGTAACATGCAGGTAGCGGTGTTAAATACAAATGAGAAAGTTCACATGTGGTGAAGAATACCATCCACTGATCAGAAATTCTAGGTGCGAGTAGGGACTTTTATATGCGAGCGATCAATATTGGAAAACTTTCCCAGTATGGTCACCTACAGGTGAAATAATCACATGCAGGTAAATAGTGAACTAGTTCACATTCGATAGATAGTGTCACCTACAAGTGGACAGATGCGACTTCTTTGCTTTACTCATCCACATATGAAAATACTTAGAATAATGTGAGTATTCACATGCGGGTGAAATTATCAACCATCACATGCAGATGACTAAAGTTCACATTTAGTGAACAATGGAACCTACAAGTGCACTATACACTTCGATTGTGTTTAGACAATTCACATATGGGTACACATAATCGAATACGAGTGGCTATTGTTCACGTGTACCTGCTATCTCTTAATGATTTTTTTTATGCCCAAGCTCAAATCAAACTACCCTATCTTAGAATTTACCAATACTTTGTTGTTCATTAGGCAAACACTACTAAAACACATAAAACTAAGAATTTTATCAACATAATTCCTATAAACTTTGGCAAATCAGTAAAAGTATCCATACTTGCCTCGAAATCACATAAAACAAGTATAAATTATGATCTAGAACTTACCTTTTCCATGTTGAGCTCGATGAAACCATACCCCCAAAGAGAATGAACCAATATCTACATGTTTACACGTAAAGGTGTCAACTTTACTATCTAATTAGTGCATAATTACCAAATGTCTACTGAATAACATGTAAAAATCATTACCCTTGCTTGGAACTTAACTTCTATCTCTCTCTAAAACATCAACTTTCTTTCTCGAACTATTTTTTTGTAAGCCTAGTATGCAAGAAAGCGAGAGCATGGGCGAACACCTTCTATTTATAAGATGGCTTTAGGGCAATCAAATTAGTGTTTTCTTTAAAAATCATAACCACCCTTTATTTTCTCTTAACTGGTTTTTTCCCCAAAATTTAGGATGTTAAACCAGTTACCCATAAGTTTTTCTATAAGGCATCACACAAAACCATAGCACTTCTAAATTCTCTAATACCATGAGATATCTCGGTAGATAATACCGTAATAATAGAAGAATAAGCTTTTTCAACTAAAGCAAATTTCTTGGCATCTTCCTCATCCCATAATGCTTCAAGCTTCTTGACCACTTGAGCCATCCTTAGTAGTATACAATGGCACACAAGGACCAAACTTGATCGCTTGCCATATTTTGGGCTTCATGTAAATGACATGATTCTCAAAACAAGAAGCCTAATTTGCATACTCACTCTCATTAGTTAACCTTGAAGGTTTAGTACTAACACAAATGTTTGCATCTGGATCGATAAAAGCATTTGGATTATTCAAACGTAGGTTTATTGACATCTTCGAAAGATTCCAAAAGGCTAAGTTTTGGCAAACTATGAAGTTTTCCCGAAATGAATAAGTTTTCACTTTGTAAATGCGAAAGCTATTCAAACAAACTAAATAAAAAGTTCTTGCTATTGAATAACAATTGGACAGAGTTTTAGTTTATTAAAAAATGAAAAACTAATCTAATTCTGTACATATGCGAAAACTATCAATCCAAATCTAAATTATGTGAAAACTATCTAGAAATCACCATGAAAGCTATACAAAAAAGTTTTTGCAAAATTAAAAGATTTCACTTACTGTAACAAACTTCCTAAATCTGCAAGAAGTTTTTCAACCAATCGATCAAACCTTTCTGAACCTAAAGTAATACTAATTCTAGCAACTTCGAGCAATTTCATGGATGAAATTACACAAAATGTGTACCAAATTGATTAGATACTTAGAAATAGTCATTGAAACCCGACTTTGATGCTAATTCAATCAAATTAACCTTCAATCACTAACCAAAACTCTCCACACCTCAAAAGTTTATTTTCAATCCATATTCGACTAGTTTTTAAGCAATGGTCATTGATTTCTATCAATACATGTGGTAACCGATCAAACAACCCTCAATTGAGCTCCATAGCTCTGATACCAGTCGTAAAAGACTGGGAATTCCCTCTGTTTCACTCAATTAGGATCGATTATCAACTCACATAAGCAAAATCAATGTGAATTGATGCTATCATGATCAATCCATGATCATCTAAACAAAATACATAAACACAACAAAAACACGCACAAGTAAAAAATTTATGCTCATTCTCATTCATAAACATATTTGTTATAGTGAATATAGAAATTTCAAAAGAACAAGCATACAAAATACACAATCAAATCAAACTATTTAAACAAAACAGTTAAAGTTCTCGCATATCCTAAAGTTGTAGCACATAGGAAAGTCCAGCAAACAACATAGTTTTCGTGTAAATAGCATCATTTTCGAATTCTCGCAAATCCCCACCATCTTGACAAAGTTTTCGCAAAACTTCAAGTTCTTGTTTCTTGAATATGTATTCATAAAGTACAAAATCTTTAATTTCCCGAGCCTCTATTTGTGAACTCTACACATACAAAGGTATTTGAACTCATGGTTTTTGGATAATGGACATTACAACTCATGAGTTATGGAAATTGTAGTGGTTCAACTCATTCTAGACTATTAATACTAAGTAAGTAATGGTTAACTTGCCCCAAACAACACCAACTCTCTAAGAGCCCTTTGTTCGTTCTCTCTAGACAATTTACAACAATTCTTTGGTAATCTTCATGTTTTTTAGGTAAAGTTTAAGCGTTTGAGTCCATCTTGCAAGTATTAATTACTTCGCCTATTATACATTTGAAAAACAAACAAATTCTCTTAAGAAACGAAATTTGATTTAGGGACCTATTGTTTAACATGAATCTAGAGGACTTTCTTCTTTGTCATCGTCTTATTCTTTTTTTTCTATTCTCTTTATTTTTTTCTTATCTATATTTATACTATAATAGTATTGTAATTAAATTGTGTTTATTTCATTTAACTTGTAGTTAGATAAATTAAAAAAAAAAGTATTTTATTTCTATTTCACGAATAATATTCCACAAACTTTGAAAATTGAATCAAGTAACTATTATTCAAAACTTAATATTTGACTAAGCAAATAATCACCTAACTAAATTAGGATCATCTTAACCGCACAATAAAATATTTTATTATTTATATCTCGCACTAAAGATACATTAAAATAGCACTAAAGATACATTACAATACATTAAAATACAGTTAATTCGCAAACTCTCTGATTATTATCTACATATCTTGGTATACCGTTAGCACAAAACTTTAGGTTAATATTTCAATTAACAATAATACCTCTTAACATACCCAAAGTATACAATATAATGAATTAGTTACGACGGGGAATTGGCAGCACGTTCTTTTTTTCAGTAAATCATCGTTACTTTTATCAAAGTCCTTGTGATAGCATTAGATGGGTTTCGCCATTGTTTTCACTTCAAATGAGTCATGGAACAACCAAGTCTTCGCTTAATAGTCATACTTGTCAATGGCATGCTTATTTTTTAAAGCGAAATACAAACACAAAAGTCTCCTGATCACTTGTCCACATACGTTTTCCTCTCTAAAGACCAAGAAAGTCAATTTAATAATACATGCAAATGCTTAGAGCGATGATCACTATCATCGTATATTGTATGTTATCTCAATACTGTTAAGGTCAGACTTTCGTTAATTAGTGCCCTTGTTTGGATGATCTTATAATTCAACAAGATGATCTTATAATTTATGAATGTGAGTGGAACAAAGACAAATAGTATTAATTAAACGAAGAATAAAATTGTATTATCTAATTGACATGAAAAAAAAAATATAAGAATAAGATGAGGGAGGTTTTAGAAAAAAATAAATAAAATTAAAAACTAATGTTTATCTTGATAAATTATAAAAGTAAGAATGTGAAATAAAATATAAATGATCATAGACAAACAATATAGCTTTTTAGTTCACTACAAATTTTCTACATGTCATTAATTATTTCTTTTATCATTTGTATTTTTTTTTACCGACATTAATTTATCATTTGTACTTACCAAACCCACCAAATGCAGAGTACATATTTTTGAGATGATCACTTTTAAATTACTTTATCTTTTACATTTATATTAGAAAATAAATTGTGCGATGAACACGCAATACCTTTACAAGTTGACTATCTAGAATGTGCTGCATGTTTAATAAACAGATGGACATAAAAAGTTTTGTGATTAGGTCTGTTTTCACTTTCGATTTTCAGTATGAAAAAACTATAAGGTCGGTCCAAACGTTTGCCAAAATATAACACAAATGGTTTCCGTTTTGAATGGACGTTATCTTTATAGTTAAATGTATGTAAAAGGAGAAAATTGCATCTTGTTGAAATTAGTCAAAAATATTAAATAAAAAAATTTAATATAGTAAATAAAGTGGGAACTATCCCACCTTCTTCTTCTTGCTCTTTTAACCTATATGTTGCCCACCCAGCTGATGACCCACCAACAATAGCCAATCCACCGGATCTCAAGCACCACTTCACCACATCCATCGTCGCCGGTCATGGATTCAACACAACCCCCCACCATCGGTTGTCGACTCAAACACCACAACCCACCACCACCGGTCGTTGACTCACACCCCACAACCAACCACCACCGGTCATTGATTAAAACCCACAACCCCCCACCACCGTTCATCGACCAAAACACCACAAACCCACCATTAACGATCGTCGATTCAAGCCCATAACCCACCACCACCACCCGTCGTTGACTCAAACACCGCAACCTACCACCGCCCATCGTCACCTCAAACAACCCAACCCACGAACCTTGCCTTCATCTAATCTGCCCATACCCCATTGATTTACAGCAAATCCTTTAGAAGTTAAACTTTTGTGGGGAGAGAGGGAGAGTAAGAGAAGGGGAGAGAGAGATCTTAGAAGTGAGGGATTGGATTTTTAACTTCTGAGGTGAGGGGAGAAGGGGTAGCCGGTGGTGGGAGTTGATGATGGTTGTGGTGGATGGTGGTACAACAGTGGCGGAGGTGGCGGGTGATTGGTGAGAGGGAGAAGTTTACAGGTGAGGTTTAGTGGTAGGGGTGGGTCCCACCTAAATAAATTATAATTTAAAAATAAGTTTATATTAAAAAAAGGATACTTTGGTCATTTTAGAAAATTTAACTGAAAAAAATAACGATCATTCATGACGAGGATCATTTGTGTTACGTTTTGGCAAACTTGTGGATCGACTTTATAGTTTTTCAAACCTGCGGACCGGAAGCGAAAACAGACCTAACCACAAAGACCTTTGATGTAATTAACTCAAACAAATAAATATAGTCATATAAAAGAATATGAATCAAATATCCTTGTGGATAAGTCAAATGTCATCATAGTTTTTAATCTCAACGTCGTTATTTTGATTAGTTTCCGTACGCCCAAGTTCTAAACTAAAATGAGAATTAGGTACAAACCTTTCCATGGTAAAACACTGTTACACTAATGAAAATTATTTAATAATTATGTTGTGATTTAAACAAACATGTTTGAGAAACCATATATACCATTCAAATTGATGAAAACAAGCGAACCAAACACAAGAAATACCTGATTTGATGAAATGGAACACAAACTTATTGTTGTTATATGTTGTATCTTGTTAGCTTCGACTGGTTTAGCAACTGTGACCCAAGCACCCACAAGTGCAGGTCAAGTAGGCTAGTATGAATATTTATATCTTCTTGCACAGTAATATGTTCATGCTAAGCTTGAGTAACTGATCTAAACTTTCCTATGTTCTTGCAGACCCACCTGGTAACCATGGTAATGATCCACCTAGACCAGGTGTCTCCCCTCGATCAACTGAACATGCTAGAATTGTCTCCAAGTCTCCAATAAATACCTAGTTTTCATCAGACGATTACAATTATGTTCATATGAAATGTGTTTGTGTTTGTGTTTGTGTTTGTGGTGATTGGTTTTGGTCTTTAAATGTTCAGGTTTTGACATTTTTCTATTGTTTTTCTTTTCATCTAGCCATAATTTCCAAGACATTATTATGTTGTATCGGGTTTGTCTTCGTTCACTGATTCTGTGCTCTTTTTCTATATAATCATAAGTATTAAGTATTATTGTTGATGAATACTATTCACCTACATGTGTATATTTTTCTTTTAAATGAAGAGATTGGTAAATTTTCAGACTTATCTCTTACATTACCCTTATTGTTGTTGATGACTATTCACATGATTGATGACAACCAATGACGGAAAGAAGATCTCCAAAATCCAAAGGTCAATACAAGATTTAATCGCTATTGTGATCAAATTTGTCGCTAGATCTAGCGGTTTCTTTAGTTAAATAACCTGGGGTCTACTAATCACTGAAAATAGGTTTCATTAACTTTTGTTTATTTGTTTTTTTCAAAGCGACTTGCACACTCATACATAGACGGAGGCCACCTGATGAACATGGTTTCCTTACGACATGTACTCGTGTCTCATAGGGTACATAGAGCAATATTGTAATGCTGGAACAATGTTTTTTGTGTCTACACTTCATAGAGAATCCTCTATGTTTGAATGGATGTAGAGAGCTTGGTTTTATAGTCGTTTGATCTAATAATTAAAAAAATCAATAATCTGAATTAAACAAAAATTTAAATTACATTAAGGTGTGGTCTTAGATCGATTCTCAATGGCGGGAAAGAAAATACACAGAGAACCAGATAGAAATTAGAGAGGACTTGAAGCTGATTTTTTACTTATCCGTTCCATCACTAAACATGCCTTTATAGCTTACAAGAGACTTAAGAAATAAAATAATCAAACCACAAACTTACTAACGAAAACACACAAAAAAGAAACTTACGAACAATAAGAAAAATACAGTGAAATAAGAAATAGTGTATGTTAGGTTAATCTTGTGATTAGTCAATACTTAGAGGAGTCAATTCATAAGTTAGGTTATTTGTTTGATTGAGTCGGTTATAAGCCTATGAGTTTGAGTTACAGTAGGTTTAGAAATCATGTTCAATAAGAAAGATTAGGTTTTTGATTAGTATAAATATAGGGAAAGAGTCTAGGTTAATTCTTGTACTAATTCTTATCATCAATAAAAGTGTCGATCAAGGTTGATCTAGAACTTACGCTTTTCTTTCATCCCTTTGTTCTTCGACAATTTATTGACGTTGCTGTGATATTTTTATTCTTTTGACTTGATTCAAGAGGGACTGAACTATTAGTGCAAGCATGGATGGTTGGCAACATGGGCACAATGGTGACACTGCATGAACCGATGGTTTAGCATGTATCAATCAACCCTACTCAAATTAACCTTGTCCTCATGGTGAAAACTGGGTTGTTCCAGGTCGAATTCTGGTGCGTCCATGATCATAAATGACCGGGGTTAATTTATTGCATTTGTGAGCGAGCAAAATTTATCAACAACATTTTCACTTTCATCATCGCAGATGCCAGAGTAAACTTGTAGGAACCTCTGAGTTTATAAGGCTGATGCAATCAAAGGATACCAAAACAACCAAGTCTTCTAACATGCACTAAGGAACAAAGAAGAACTAGCTTCGGAAGTTTTACACACTCAAGTAAAATGCTAAGTGTAAAATCTTCCGAAGCCAATGTTCAGAAGAAACTACTGAGGAAACTTTACACTAAGTGTCAAGTCTTCCGAAGCCAAAGACTCAACTCTTCCGAAGGTTAAAGATGAAGTCTTCCGAAGCTCTCAAGATAAAGTCTTTCGAAACTGAATAAAAATAAGACTGATTACTTTAGAAGAGAGAGAAAAAACACTTTTTCTGTCAACTTTATCATAAAGCAACCTCCTGTCCGCTGCATGCTCTGGTGGTTCACCAACTATCATAAGTTGGTGAAACTTTCATGCTTTATGATAAAGTAGATAAGGTCTTTGTCTGCAAGTTTCTGTATTTGTTTCTTTTTTGGCTTTTTGTAATAGGAAAGTTAGTGAGCTATGACCTGTCATAGTCACTAGTCAAAAGGCAATCTGCCTTTTAACTTTAGGCTGATCTTGTTGTCTAGATTAGTCACATCCAACTGTCTTTTTGCATATTGATGGTTGTAGGTTTAGTATAAAGAGTGAAAGGTTCTTGTATTTCAAAAATTAGTACAATCACTTGTAATAGAACCCAAGAAGCAATATACTACTTCCTTGAAAATTATTTCTTGTGTTCTTGCTCTTACTTTACTTGTGTTGTGCATTGTATCATCTGTTTAAAGTTCTAAGTTCCTCATTTGAATTGTTAAGTAATCCTAAAGATCCTCCTAAGTGTGTTAACTAAGTGCAAAGTCCCTTTTTAACGGTCCTGTATTTGGTATCAGAGCATTCCAGGCTCTTGTTTGCAAGATCTCACCATCTTCAAAACCTCTTAGTAACACACATCATTTAACTCTTCAAATGGCAGCTATCTCCAAAGCTGATATGAAAACTAGAACAATGACAAAGTCCCCACTGATCACTCCTGAGGATTTTGACACTTGGTGTTAAAGAATGGAAGACTTTATCAAGTCTCAAGATTCCAGGATGTGGGAGTCTGTTGTCAATGGACCTCACGTACCATGCAACTCTTCAGCTGCTGCTGGTGGTGGCATGATACCAAAGGAGAGGGCTGACTTTTCTGATAAAGACTGGAAAAGAATTGACATTGATCAGAAAGCCATGACAGCCCTCCAAACTGCTCTTCCAAACTCCATCTACAGAGGTTTCAAGAAGTGCAAGACCGCTAAACAACTATGGGATGCACCGAAACTATTGTATGAGGGTTCAAATGAAGCCAAGGAGAACAAGAAGGATCTCCTGAAGCAGCAGTTTGAAAATTTCACCTTCAAGACAGGTGAAACCATGACTCAACAATACTTCAGGTATGTTGAGATTGTGGATACTCTGGCTGATGTTGGGGTAACTATTGAGAACAAGGATATTGTTAGGAAGTTCATGTCATCTCTTCCAAGACAATGGACACACTACTGTGTGGTCATTAAGAGGACTGAAAACCTCAAGACCCTTACTCTCACTGAGTTGTATGGGATACTTAGTGGATACCAGATGGAGATGAATATGCAAAATTCATCTGGTAGCTCCAACACTCACCAGAGTTCAGCCCTTCATGTGGTTGAAAGGGATAGCAGAGAACCACAACATCATCTCATCTGCTACCCTGAGACTTCACAAAAAGGTCCTTTCATCACCTTCCCGGAGACACCAAGAGAGAGCTACATCCAAGGAAGTCCCTTCCAAGAGACAAACACCTCTCAAGCCTTTGTTTCCACTGATGAAAGTTCAGGCAACTTTCTCTTTACTCTTGAAGACCTGGACTGTATCCATCCAGATGATCTGGAATATATGGAGATAGTCCAGTAGATAGCTTTTCTCACTCACAAAGCCCAGAAATTCTACAAGAGGACTGGGAGAAGGTTTCCTAGCAATGCTGCCAGTGGCAAGTTTGGGCTGGACAAGAGCAAAGTCAAGTGTTACAACTGTAAACAGATGGGACACTTTGCTAGAGAATGCAAGGCACCCAAATCAAATGGTGGCCAAGCCTCATCAGGCCAAACTACACTGAAGGAGTGCACCAGAATGAGAAGCCAAGACAGCAAGCTATAGTTGCTGTTGAAGAAGGAGGCTTTGACTGGAGCTTTCAAGCTGAAGATGCATCTCCAAACCAAGCACTCATGGCTAACCATGATGAAGCCAAGGTACTTGAACATCTTTGCTCTCCTGATTTATTGCTAAAGTAAACAGATACAGGTCCTACAACTTGGAAATGAGATTTGACATTAAGTCCTTAAATATTTTAAAAGCTTATTTTAAAAGAGCTAAAAATGACTATAAACTTAAGATAGAAGATCTAGAAAAAACAGTTTCAACTCTTAAACATGAGCAAACAAATTACAGGACTCAAATTAAGGATCTCATTCCCAAGTTGACTGAATGCCAGGCTGAGCTTGTGATCAGCAAAGCCAGAGTAGAAAAATGTGTTCTTGAAGAGGAAACCTTCAAGAACATGATATCCTCATCTCTGCATGCAAAAGTGTGTTATCAGAACAAGTAGGGACTGGGATCTAGTGAGATAGCTCCTCCACACTCTCTACTATCCGTTAGATCTCCAAGGTGTGGAACTGGTCAAGATGAGCTTCCATTCATAGACCCCAGTGATGAAGAGGATGAAGAGGAGAAGGTGAGGGATGACTCTGAGATGAGTGAAGAGAGTAAATCCAAAAAGGGTCACCATGCTCCTAAGGAGGAAAAATAAGCTGGTTTGAGCAAAACCAAAAGGAAGAACTTGATCAGAAGAGCAAAGAGAAGATCAAGAAAAGCTCAAGAGGTCAAGACCACCTTTGATCCCAAACAGAAACAAGTATTTGTCTCTGCAGGGTTCAAGGTGCTAAAAGTTGAATATCCTGCCAAGAATTCTAGTACCAAGAGTTCTACTTCAGCTTCAACTCACTCCAGCAACAACAAGAAGATTGATTAGCTGTGTGTCACTGCTACACAGCCTGACCCATCCATTTCTTAAAGCAAGCTTCACCCTAAGAAGCCTGCTGCATCATCTGAAAAGGTGAAAGAGGAAAAGGAAAGTGTTCAAGCTCAGTCTTCTTTAGAAAAAAAGGCTCTCAGAAGAAAAGATATAGACTGTGTTATGTGTGGTAGTACCTCACATCTGACTAAGGATTGTCAATACAATCCAAAGGGTACTATCCACATGATCAAAAAGAAAACTTCTGAGAGGAAGAAGAAACAAATAGCTTCGGAAGGAAAATCTGTTTCCTTCAGAAGCTCCAAAAGGAAGAAAAAGGAAAATGAACCATTGTCTTCAGAAGGAAAATTTGTCTTGGAAGAAAGGAATGCTTCTGAAGTACTGAGGCCTGCTACAGTGAAAGCAAGATTTTCCAAAGGATCAGCCTCCAAAGCTTCAGAAGCCACAAAAGCTTCCGAAGAATTGAAGGTCAAGCCCAATCTTTCAAAGGTGGTGTGAAAGATGAAGGAAGACCATGTGGCTAAAAGTTCATCATCAGAAACAGCAAATGATCCCCAAAGCCTGAGCATAGGATCTATTACTATTTCATTTCCTTTAACTCATTCTAATAAGCCCAAGACCAATGACGCTTGGGTTTCCAAATGTAACTAAATCATCTCTTTTGTGCAGGGACAGCTAAAGACCAACAAAAATATCTGGATTGTTGATAGTGGCTGCTCCAGGCACATGACTGGCAATGAGTCCTTGCTTTAAAACTTTGAAAGGATTGATAGGACCAGTTGCTTTTGGGGGAGATGTAGGAAGGTACATTACTGGCAGGGGCAAGGTTACAAATGGTAAGCTCAGCATTGAGAAGGTAAACTTTGTCAAAGAGCTTGGATATAATCTTCTGAGTGTGTCCTAATTTGTGACCAAAAACATCATATGCTCTTTACTGAGCATGAGTGCATTGTTCTCAAGCCTGGGGTTGACATTCCTCCTGAGCATATTTTTCTTAGAGCCCCCAGGAGAGGAAACATGTACAAGATGGACTTGCAGGAAGCATCTCCATCTGGAGAGGTTTCTTGCTTTCTATCTAAAGCAAATAGTGATGAGTCTCTTCTTTGGCATAAGAGAATGTGCCATGTAAACATTAAAAACATGAATAAACTGATTACGAATGATTTGGTAACTGGAATACCAAAGAAAGAGTTGATAAGTGATGACCACTGTGTTGCATGCCTGAAAGGGAAGCAACACAAAGTGTCTCACAAGCCAAAGGAAATGAACTCTATCACTACTCCCCTACACTTGTTACATATGGATCTGTTTGGCCCCACCAGTGTAATGAGTCTAGGAAGGACCTCATACTGTTTAGTGATCACAGATGATTTCATAAGATTCACTTGGGTGTTTTTCCTTAGAACTAAGGATGAAACCTCTGAAATCTTGAAGAATTTCATTCTGAAAATTGAGAATCAATCTGATCACAAGGTCAAAATCATAAGATGTGATCAGGGAACCAAATTTAAAAACCAAATCCTTGATACATTTTGTGATGAGAAGGGTATTTCAAGACAATATAGTGCTCCCAGGACTCCTCAGCAAAATGGTGTTGCTGAGAGGAGAAACATGACACTTATTGAAGCTGCAAGAACTATGTTGTCTGACTCTAAGCTGCCCATCACCTTCTGGGCAGTGGCTATCAACACAGCCTGCTATGTGCAAAACAGAGTTTTAGTAGTTAAGACACATGGTAAGACTCGTTATGAACTGTGGCACAAAAGGAGACCATTTACTGGTTTTCTCAGAACATTTGGATGTCCTTGCACCATCTTGAATACCAAAGATCAAATAGCTAAGTTTGCTGAGAAATCAGATGATGGACATTTTGTTGGATACTCTTCTCAAGCCAAGGCTTATAGAGTATACAATCTCAGAACTAGAATCATTGAGGAGTCAGCCAATGTGACTTTCAATGAACACACACCCTGTGTGAAAGGTTCTGGTCCTGATTGGTTATTTGATCTTGATTTAGTTACCAACTGTTTTAACAAATCTTGTGAGAATGTTTCAGGATCTATGGATAACAGGTCAACAGAGGATCGTAACCCAAGATTTGAGCTGAGAAGACCAAACAAGAAGACTACTTCAGCTCCAATGGTGACTAACCCTGTCATTAAGGCTCCAATCAGCACAAGCATGACAAATACTGCTGATTCAACTGAATTACCCTCAAAGTCTAGTTCAGAGGCTCAGAATTCAGGTGAAGGAACCTCCAATGCAGGAGGAATAGATGGTGGTGACAGTGATCAAGAATTTCTTGATGCTGATAACCACTCCATTAAAGAAAACATCAATGATATCATACACTCATTGGATCAAGTTTCTCTTGATAAGTGTGCTGATGTGGTGGGGGATTCTTCTTTGCGAGATCAAAATTTCTCTAATCTTGATTTGTCCAACCAACTTACTGTGATTCCTCAACTCAGGATCCACAAGTCACATCCCACCATAAACATCATTGGAAATGTTGACTCAGGGGTGAGAACAAGAGGACAAACTCATGATAGCCATGTTTGTCTACATTCTTGTTTCTTATCCCAAATTGAGCCTAAGAAAGTTGATGAGGCTCTAAAGGATGGAAGCTGGATTGAAGCAATGCAAGAAGAGTTGCTTCAAATCAAAAGACAGAAGGTGTGGAACTTGTGCCTTCTTCCTCAAGGGAAGACTGTCATAGGTACCAAGTGGGTATTTAGGAACAAGAAGGATGATAGAGGGATCATCATCAAAAACAAGGCTGACTGGTTGTCCAAGGATACACACAAGAAGAAGGAATTGATTATACTGATGTCTTTGCTCCTGTAGCAAGACTTGAAGCAGTAAGGATATTCCTGGCTTATGCTGCATCCAAGGATTTCAAGGTCTGCCAGCTTGATGTGAAGTGTGCCTTCCTTTATGGGGTGATTGATGAAGAAGTTTATATTAAACAACCACCTGGCTTTGCAGACCCAGATCATCCTGATTATGTCTGCAAGCTTGATAAAGCCCTTTATGGACTACATCAAGCTCCAAGAAAGTGGTATGAGACACTATCAACATACCTCTGCAATCATGGATACAAAAGAGGTACTATTGATAGGACTCTCTTCATCAAAGATACAGGGAATGACGCATTGCTAGTTCAGATATATGTAGACGATATCATCTTTGGTTCAACTAATCCAAAGCTCTGCAAAGACTTTGAGATGCTGATGAAGAAAGATTTGAAATGAGTGCCATGGGGGAACTCAATTTCTTTCTAGGAATTCAAGTGAAGCAGGTTGAAGATGGCATCTTCATCAGTTAGTCAAAGTATGTACAGGACATACTTACAAGGTTCAAGATGACTGATTGTAAAGTTGCTAAGACACCCATAGCCAGAAACCATTCCCTTGGTCTTGACCTTGAGGGGGAGTGTGTTGATGAACATCTCTACAGGGCTATGATTGGGTCACTTATGTATCTTACTGCTAGCATGCCTGATATCATGTTTTCCACATGCATATGTGCAAGATATCAAGCAAACCCCAAGATGTCACACCTAATCACTGTCAAAAGGATTCTTAGGCCTTTGGTATCCAAAGAATTCAGACTTTAATCTGTATTCTTATACAGATAGTGACTATGGTGGCTGCAACATGACTACAAAGTCCACATCTGGGTGGTGTCAATTTCTTGGTGGAAGGATAGTCTCTTGGCAATGCAAGAAGCAATCATGTGTGTCTGCATCAACTACTGAAGCTGAATACATTGCTGCTGCTAGCTGCTATGCTCAAGTGCTTTGGATTCAAAATCAAATGCTAGACTATGGATTCAATTTCAAAGAGACTCCCATCCATATAGATAACAACAGTGCCATCTCTGTAACAGAGAATCTTGTGCAGCACTCAAGGACCAAACACATCAACATCAGGTATCATCTGATTAGGGATAATTTTGAAAAGGGCTTGATAAAACTAATCAAGGTTAACACAAATGAACAATATGCTGCTCTATTCAAAAAAGCTTTTGATGAGTAGAGATTTAAGTATCTTGTATCATCCATTAGGATGATTAACCTTGAATAGGTTTTTCTAAATAACTTCATTAATCTTACTACCTAAAATTATGTGTCCTAAGTTGTCTATGATCACTTCATAAGCCCAGTTCTCTTTGGAGGAAAACAAATTTTCAAAATGATATTTTTTAGAGTTATGAAAATTTACCTTCGGAAGAAATAAAATTGCCCTCGGAAGAAATTTACAGCTTATCTGCCAATTATCTTTGGAAGAAATTCATGAAGCATCTTCCAAAGCTTAAGTTGAATATAAGCTCCTAAATACATTTTAGAATAAATCTCTTCCGAAAGCAATTAAGTCTCGGAAGACTTGTTTATCTCTTCCAAAGCCAAAAATTTCAAAACTCTTTGAAATATCTTCCGAAGCAAAATTGCCTTCGGAAGCTTTTTCTGAAAAAGTTTCCGAAGCTAAAATAACCTTCGGAAGTTTTGCAACTTCCAAGAAAACTACCTTTTTGGGCGCCTCTTTTCTGAAGTAGGACCCATTTGCGGATTTCAAAGTTTATCTTTTTCTTTAACTTTGTTTCAAATCCTGAGTATATCTCCCCAAACGGTCCTATCTTCATCTCTCAACTATCATTTTTCCTTAACCTAAAATTAACCCCAAATTCATCTTCTTCTACCTTCCTTCTCTACAAAGCTTCTACAAATGGCAAATCTTGATCGCCGAAACGACCCAGATTTCACCATGCATCTACACAGGCAACATAACCAGGTTGCTCTGTTAAACTCTGAGAAGGATCCAAGCTTCTCAGATGTTTGTAGGTATCTTTCTTCGTCTCATTATCTCACCTCCCTTACGATTGATCCTCCCCTCTATGAGGATCAGTTGTTTGAGTTCTGGCGGACTTGTCAAGAGGTCACTTTGGATGGGGAGAAGGCACTGTCTGCCACAGTGCAAGGGAGGACACTATTCATCACTCCAGCCATCATCAACACCCATCTTCAGCTGGATGATGAAGAAGGTGAAATGTCCTTCCCAAAAGCTGCTGTCAACCATTCCTTTGAGCAGATGGGATATGATGGTGACTTCATAGTGAAGACCTTCAGGAAGGGAAAGGTCTCATACCAGTGGAAGTACCTCCTCCATGTTGTCATCCATAGCTTGTCTAACAAACATGGAGAATAGGACTAGAAGACCTCTCCTTCATTGTCCATGGGATGGTTCAAGGGGTCAAATTCAGGTTTTCTCAGTTTGTTTTTCACAAATTTACTTGCAAATTTGGACTCCCTAGAATATTACATGTTTCCCTAGTATGTTCAACACATTCTCAACCGTGAAATGGGACCACAGTTGAGGGGAACAGGTAATGTTCTTAAACTTGCACATATAAGAACCGGCATTTTCAAAATATTGAAAAAGCCAACTGTTGGGTTCTCAGGGGTAGAAACAGCCCTTGTCCCAAAAATGTTTGAGCTCATTGCTCAGGGTGACATCCTAGCAGCACCAGCTAATGATGAACCAACACCTTCTACCTCTCAACCACCATCAAGGCCTACCATTACCCTCACTTACCAAAGAAAATCCAAACAAACCCTTGCACCTGCTATTGAGCATATACAGGCCCCCATATCACAACCCACATAGGAGGAAGTGGACACTAGAGCTCCCACTTCCCCTGAGGAGAAAACCACTCCCATTCTTGACACAATCAGTGCTGAGGTTCCTCATGCTCAGCCTGATGAGCTCACACCTCCTCAAATAGCCTTAAGCCATCACTCTGAGTCTTAACACTCTGGTGATCAACCTTCAGGGGAAAGCTACCATCCCCAGCCTCTTGATCTTAATCAACCCATGCCCAGCCTTGACTTTTACTCTGATAAAGACTTGGGTTTCATGAGTACCATGAATCTCTCCTCTCCACCCACACTCAAGGTGAGATGAGTACTCTTGCCTCACCCACTTCTAGCCCACATCAGACACCACAAACTGAGTTGGATCTCCTTCAGATTGTCCAGGAGATCCATGTAGCAGAGGCTTTCACTGTTGGCAGTGATTACATCTCTAAGACCTCAACCACAGCAACCCAGCCTCTTAAAATAGAGCAGGGGAAATCCAGCAGCCAAGAAACCTATGCTGGTGATGAGGGAGAAGACTCAGGTCCAATCCTCTCATCCCCCTATCATTCTTCATCTGAAGATGAGGGGAGTCTGCAACAAAAGTGCACAAACTCTCAAACATGTGCACCTACTTTGTGTCCAAGATAGCTCACCTGGAATCTCAGGTGACTATCTTGCAGAAAGGGTCAATGACCAGCAACTTGAGATCACTGATCTCAAGGGTAAGCTAGTTGAGAGACCAATGAGATCAACTCATCTAGGTCCATATGAACCTGTGGATGTCATGGATCAATCTCCCAGCTCACCTATGCAAGAGGGTGATGCTACCAAAAAGGGGAGAAAATCCTAACAATACAGAACCTGGGAGTTCCTCTCAGAGTATGGACATAGAGGACTCACCATCCTCTCTTGCAGTTGTCCATACTCAGCAACCTCCTCTAGACAGTGATCTACATTTGTTAATACAACAACTGTTTCAGGAGGGAATACCAAGAGCAATGTCTGGCCCTTTTAAGAACCCAATCTGGGGTTGGGGGTATGACAGTGAAAGGAAAGCTCTTGTACTCTCTAGAGCTCAGGGTGAACTAGAAATTTTAAACATTTCAAACCTGAGTTTCTATGAGGGTATAAATCTGGTAGATCTGGCACTTGTCAACCCAAGCAACAACAGACAAGCTGCCAGACTAGCCAATAGAATTCAAGATTGGGTGCTAGAAGAATTCAAAAGGAGATCAGAACTATATAGACAGAGGCTAGCAGTTGAATCCTTTGGTCAACTGGATGTTGAGGTGGACCCTAAGATTAGCTTCAAAGGGAAAGCCTTAACTGAAGGCCCAGGGCTGAGACTGTGAACCTTAAGACGATATCTCCTCCAGCACCCCATACCCTTAGTGAGGCACCAGCTGGTGATGGTGCATCACAACCTCTCTCTGGCCAGAGCTTGACTGCTGAATCTAGCAATGAAGGCCAAAGCTCTCCTCAGCCTGAGTCATCAAGATTAGTACTTGACAAAGGCAAAAGAAAACTAACTGCTGAGGAGATTAAAGAAGTGAAAAGAGAGAGGAAGAGGAAGCTAAGGAGAAAGAGTTCAAGTGGTTCCCCTGGATTCATGCAAGCTGCAATTCTGACTGCCCATGTTCCAAACACTCAAGAAGATGAGTTAAGGGCAGCCAGATGAACTCATCTCTCTCCCTTAAAGGAATTAAATGATCTGGCTAACACTAAGTTGTAAAAGGAGAGGAAGGAAGCTGAGGATGCAGCCTTGACCCTCAAGCATAAAGAGGAAATGAGAAGAAAAAGAATATACAAAAATATTCTTGTCCTCTCCCCAGTTCAAGAAAGCCCTAAGTCAGAGGCTGTGGCTGCTGGTCAACCTTAGGTAGTTAATGAAGAACAAAAGACAAAGTTGATCAACTACCTGAGAGCCACAAGCCTCTACCAGGCACATGCACTTCTTCCCTTGCCATATGATTACATACTGTTTGAATACAACAAGCAGCTGGAAGAGCAAGCCAAAATAAATAGGCAAGCTACTAGAAAAAGGGAAAGGGAAGAAGCTGCCAAGTCAAGAGCCATCATCAAGAAAAGTCAGAAAAAGTCTGTAGATAGGCAGAAGATGATGAGCTTCTTGAAGCTGTATGGGTTCTCCAGAAGGAGGCTTGGTCCCATGTCTCTGTCCACAATGGATGAGCACATAAGGGTGATCAAGCAAAAGATTAAAAGGGGAGAGCTTGTGGATCTCCACTCACCATCAGAACAAGCTCAACCTGAAGTTGAGGTAAAGGTTGAACCTACAGAGATAACACAACCTGCACCTGAAGCTACACAACAGCCAACTTCATCTTTTGATCCACAGCAGGGTTCTCCTCCCTCTCCTTCTGAACTTGGGAGAGAGGAGATCCCAACTGAGATGGAATCCACTAAAGAACCTGGTACTGAAGACCAACCCTCTCAGTTAAAATCATCTGGGAGGAAAAAGAGGATGGCCAAAAGAAGATCCTCTAAATAGAAGAAAAGAAGAAAGACATCCACCTCCCAAACTCAGATGAGTCAGAACATCCTGAGGAAGTGCATGAAGAGGGCTCTCAACCAACTCCTATCATAGTAGAGCCTCTCTTTATTGGAAGACCAAATCTATCATGGACATTTGCTGAAGATCCTGATAGATGGTATGTCACTAGAGATCAGGGAGAACAACATGTCTACTTCACTAGTGACATGCTTGAACTCCCTCTGCATGATCTCTATGACATGAGAAGGTACTTCAAGGGTCTAAAGAATCTTGATCTGCTAATGAAGAAAGGAATTCTGAAGATTCTCATGTGGACTATCCCAGTTTGAAGACCTCTCTATTTTGGTAGCATCAGCCTAGGGGAACTTTGTAGGAACCTTTGAGGTTATGAGGCTGATGCAACCAAAGGATACCAAAACAACCAAGTCTTCCAACATGCACTAAGGAACAAAGAAGAACTAGCTTCAGAAGTTTTACACACTCAAGTAAAATGCTAAGTGTAAAATCTTCCGAAGCCAATGTTCAGAAGAAACTACTGAGGAAACTTTACACTAAGTGTCAAGTCTTCCGAAGCCAAAGACTCAACTCTTCCGAAGGTTAAAGATGAAGTCTTCCAAAACTCTCAAGACAAAGTCTTCCGAAGCTGAATAAAGATAAGACTGATTACTTTAGAAGAGGGAGAAAAGACACTTTTTCTGTCAACTTTATCATAAAGCAACCTCCTGTTCGCTGCATGCTCTGGTGGTTCACCAACTATCATAAGTTGGTGAAACTTCCATGCTTTATGATAAAGTAGATAAGGTCTTTGTCTGCAAGTTTCTGTATTTGTTTCTTTTTTGACTTTTTGTAATAGGAAAGTCAGTGAGCTATAGCCTGTCATAGTCACTAGTCAAAAGGCAATCTGCCTTTTGACTTTAGGCTGATCTTGTTGTCTAGATTAGTCACATCCAACTGTCTTTTTGCATATTGACGGTTGTAGGTTTAGTATAAAGAGTCAAAGGTTCTTGTATTTCAAAAATCAGTGCAAACACTTGTAATAGAACCCAAGAAGCAATATACTACTTCCTTGAAAATTATTTCTTGTGTTCTTGCTCTTACTTTACTTGTGTTGTGCATTGTATCATCTGTTTAATGTTCTAAATTCCCCATTTGAATTGTTAAGTGATCCTAAAGATCCTCCTAAGTGTGTTAGCTAAGTGCAAAGTCCTTTTTTAACGGTCTTGCAAAACTCAACAGCATTTTTAGTTCCCTCAATCTTGGCCGGAGTGAACTCAACAGCCTTTTCTTTCATTTCTTCATTCTTCTTCCCTTCATTCATGTTTGATTGAGCTGGAGTACCCTCAAAAGTTGCTTCATTAAGCTTCTTCTCATCCTGCATCTCTTCCGCTTTCACCTCTTCGACCCTTTTCTCTTCAACTTCCTCAACTTTAACCCTTTTCTATTTGTCAAACACACCACTTATCAGACCATTAGATACAAACTCAGCTAGTGGATTGTCATCAACATGTTCTTTAACAGTTTGAATTTCTGCCAACAAAGCAGTGGAAAGCTTGATATCTAGGATCTCCATTTGATCTGACTAATCATATTCTCCGTCAGTCTGAGAAACTAGTGCTTTGTTGTTTGATGAACTAGCTTGGTCTCCTTTCGTTTCTACTTCCACAGTCACAATCTTTTTTCCATTATATTCTTGATTAGACTTTCCTTCGGTACATTCTCTTGCAAAGTGACCAGGTTTGTCACAGTTATAACATCTCAAGCTTGATTTGTCAAACCCAATCTTGCTTGAATTGTTCAGGCCAAACACTTTTCTCCCAGTTCTTTTTGCAAAGTTCTTAGCATGATACATCATCATTGCCATCTGATACTTAATATCATTCTCTTCTACATCATTAGGATTGACTTGTTGCAAGTTATCAACCAAGATGTTGGGTGCACTGAGTCTTCCAACAAAGAAAGGTTCATAGTTGTTCATAAATGAGGTAAATAGAGCCAGATGCTCTTCTGCTATCTGAATGGTTTGCTTGTTTGGTTGAGAGTTTACAACAGATGCTTGTTGTGAAGGTTGAGTGGATTGACTTTGTGGATAGATCGGGGGTTGTGATAGAGCTTGAGCTAGATTGTAAGGATTTTGATGAGAAGCTTAGAATTGAGGCAAAGATGGATCTTTGACATTTGAATAAGCAAGAGTTGCTGATTGTTGTTATTGACACAACTGGGAGTAGCTAACATAATAATTTAGATTACTAGCTATCTTAGCATAAAATGTTAATGCTTCAGCTCCTATTATGTTGATGTAGTTAGCAGCACTCTACTTGTCATCCATATCATAAGATTTGATGGTGGAGATCAGATCACTGAGGGATAAGTGAACAAATCCTTGGTTCTCTTAGTAGTAGTGCAATTGTTGTTCCAGCTGAAAGGTAGTGAGTTTAATAGCTTCTTATTCACTGAGATGTTCTCCATTATGATTCCTGCACTATTCATCTTGATTATCAGCTTCATGAACCTTGACATTTGAGCCTCTAAGGTTTCACCAAGTATATGACTAAACATATTAAACTCTTTGTTCAACATGTCTTTTAGGCTTTCTCTCATATCTTTGTTCCCTATAATGTGCTCCTCTACGACATCCCATAAATCTTTGGCTTTCATGTAATCCTTGAACTTCTGAGCGATTTCAATGGTAAGTGCCATAGTGATGGTAGCATACGCCTTTCATTTTCTTCATATCCTCCTCATCCCAGAGGTCTTCAGGCTTAGGCACCAAGTCTCCTTCCTTATTGGTATATATCAGGATATACGGGCCTTGTTTGATAGATCTCATCAACTTGGGTTCAGTGTATATGACATGATTCTCAAAGCGATAGACCTAATCAGGATAGTCTTCTTCGCTAAGAATTCGAGGAAGCTTTGTGCTTGTGCCGATCTCATTGTCGAGGTTCAAAGTAGTCGTGATGTGCTTCAAATTTGCCATTGAGAAATCTTGATTGAAATTTTTAAAATTTTTTTTTTTTCAAAGTTGAAGTTCTAGCGTGAAAGATAAAGTTATCGTGTGAATAGTCTTAAGCAAAACTAATTCGCACAAGTTCTCGCACAAACTTATCGCATGGAAACTTTTGTAACTGATTTTTACGAAATGTTCAACTTTTCGCGCGAAAGGAATCTTTCTGTAATTGAATTTTGCGAAATATCCAACTTTTCGCACGGATAGTGATTTCTCGCGTGCGAAACGTAAGTTTTCGCCTGTTCAATCTCAATCAACTTCAATGATTCTAGCCTCCAATCAATCATCAATTTGATCAAAATTAACTGAATAATATTTCAATTAGTGATTTTAGGTTCAGTTATGATCCTAATTGTCTCTAATTGATTGAATTAAGCTTAATTAATTACAAAAACATGTCAAATCTTCATTCAACAACATAACAGCTCTCAAAATCTTCAAAAATGATCAAATATAGAATAATTTTAGTAAATTTTCAAGTAGCTTCAAATCGAATCTCAAGAACACTTCAACAAACACTTATCAATAT
Source organism: Flaveria sonorensis (assembly GCA_025506505.1). Taxonomy (NCBI): domain Eukaryota; kingdom Viridiplantae; phylum Streptophyta; class Magnoliopsida; order Asterales; family Asteraceae; genus Flaveria; species Flaveria sonorensis. The sequence goes on from CM046433.1 coordinate 22,391,612, forward strand.
TTGATTCAATCGATCTAAAGCATACCAAGCTTTGATACCAATTGTAAGGATCAGTTCATTATGTGACATCCGGTAATTTTCCGTTACCAAACTCCGTTAGTTCCGTTAAGTCTTGCATACACGTGTTGTGAGCACACACTAGTTATCGTTAAACGTTGGTGACTTAATAATGATTAATAATGATAAACTGATAATAATTTAGCTAATGATGTGATTATTAAGTTGTGATTATGTGCTTACGTGATTTAAATATTAATTGTGAATTTTACCGCGTAACGTGAAAACGTGTATATTTAATGTGTGAACTTTGTAACTTGTAAAGATAAGGCATATAATTGTTATTATTAGTTATATGTTTGTTACTTTAGTTAAAACATTTTAAAAAGAGTGTTTAAAAGCTTAATTTTTATAAAAAGTAAATTACAAGGGCTTAAAAGGTAAATATGGTTAATTAATAAAAAAAACACAAAATCCTAACCCTAAACACCCCATCGGCCGCGACTCACCCTTTACACACACACACTTCGAATTCATCCCTAGAACAAGAAAATATCATCGGTTTTGGTCGATTACAAGTATTAGAACACGTTGGAAACATCAAATACAAGCCATTACACGTTTAAAGGTTAGCTTTTGGTGTTTTTTTCATGTATTTTGGTTATGGCCGAAGGTTGGTGTTCGAAAATCTGCAATTGAATATCAATTCTTGGTTGTTTGTTGATGTTATGATGTTAGTTAGGTTATATTGATGCTATTTTACGTTGATTATGCAAGAAAGCTTCGATTTTGATGCGTTGTTCATAGGTTACTAATAATAGTAACTTTAATTGCATGAATATGATGATTGGATGATGAATTGATGTTGTTAAAGTGTTTATCATGTTAAGGGGATGTTAGAATGATGATGTTGATGCTAGAAACCTAAGAATGGATGTTGTAGTTCATATGTTACCAAAAGTAGAAACTTTTGGTTTTGAAGATTGATGAACCATGATGATTTGATGTGTAGAACATGTCTAGATGATAGCATGAGTTTGAATTGGTATTTTGTTAATGAAATCATTAATGTATTGGGTGTTAGATAGATTTTGGGATGCACTTTCCCAAAAGGGAAACTTTATTTGCACAAAATCTTGGATATGATGATTCAGGCATGTTTATGATGTTAGGATCATGTTAGCATGTTTGTTAATGGTTTCTAATGTGGTGGAATGTATTGTTTGGGTTGTATGAATACTTAATTGGTTAATTGAAAGATTTGGTCTCTTTGTGGGTATACATGATGATGGGTCATATGGGTAATGATAGGACTATTGTTTGGATTGTAATATATCACTACAGAATATTTTGGTTGGGATGAATTCTGTTGATTAGTGTGATGATGATTGTTATACACGCGTGCAAATCTGAGGCCCCTACTTAGTAGGATTGGCAGGGTTTAGGGTGCGAAGTCGTGAGTGGCTTCACATGGCATGTTGTGCATGATTTGATTCTGTGTATGATGCATGGGTTATGATATAATTATGTTGAACATGATGATTGTTTGAGATTTGCATGACTTGTATGAAAATCTGGTTTTATGATGATCTAGGAAGTACATGTGGTTAATGAAGTGATACATGTGAACAACTTGCATGATAATCATGTGTGATGAACCGTATGTTTGATTTAAATGGATTCTCACCTATAATGTCACCAACGGGTCAAACGGGTCAACTGGATCAATGTCTTCGGTTTTTCCAAAACCTTGAGTTCTTTGGTTTATAGAGCACTTAAGGTTTCATCATGATTATGTGTACACGTACTTATGTACTTGTGTTGGACCAAAAGAACCAATGAGCCTGATCAGAAAAACCTTTAAGTCCCACGGACATTACAACAACTGAAGTAGTCTTCAACAGCTGAAGACATCAGCTGATAACAAGGTCTGAAGACAAAGTCTGAAGTGAAAGAGCTGAAGACAAAGTCTGAAGTGAAAGAGCTGAAGACAAAGTCTGAAGTGAAAGAGCTGAAGACAAAGTCTGAAGACAAGAGCTGAAGACAAAGTCTGAAGTGAAAGAGCTGAAGACAAAGACTGAAGACCAAGTTTCAGATGATTGTCACAACAGCTGAAGAAGACCTCTTCAGTAGTTGTGATGGTTTCCTTTCAGTAGTTGTATTTTCTTTTCTGTACTTGTAGTTTTAGTAGTTTTATGTTTCTTCGTGTACTTAGAATACTAGAGATGTTCTCAGTTGTTGTGAACATTCTCAGTAGTTTGCTTACTTTCAGTAGTTTGTAATAATTCTGTTAGACGTCACTATCAAGTGACATCAGCAGACGTCACATTCCTTTATATAAGGAATGCTGACCTAATTGTAATGTGTGCAGCTTAGGAAAACCTAGCAGCCGCCATACCGAAGCATGTGTGCATGAATGTTATTATCCCAATGCAGAAAACCCTATTTCTATATAACCGTGTACTGTTCCATTGAATATTTATTGTGTTCTTGCTATATTTGCTTAATTCTTGCTCTAATTCCGCTGTGATTAAACTCTAATTGATCAAACTTAGATCACTGATCCTAACAAATGGTATCAGAGCAGGTTAATCATTGATCGGTTTAACAATTGATCATTGAAACTGCTATTTTGATATCTATAGTTTGATCGAATTAGCATATGTGCAAGAATTGGTTATAAAGATTGATTTTCTGCTGCTTCTGGTTATTTAAATTGAGTTTCTTCTTGGTTCTTATTGAGTTTGTTGTGTTTTGTGCTAAATCTTTTGAAACTTGATTGATTTGGTTTGAATCTGAGAATGACTACTCCATCTAATGATCCTCACAATACTGGCTCCTCAACCAAGCCTCCGATGCTGGTTAGGAGTGAGTATAACATATGGCAACGAAGAATGCTCCATCACCTGTCTGTTAACAGTTCAGGTTGTTGGACATCTGTGGTTCACGGTCCACACAAGCCTATGGTGAACAATCCGGAGACCAATCAAATGGTTCCGAAGAAGAAGGAGCAATACTCAGATGAAGATCGTAAACTGTTTGAGATTGATGCTAAAGCCCATGGAATTCTGGCCATGGCACTGCCGAATGAAATCTATTCTGGGCTTATGCATCATGAAACTGCTCATGACCTCTGGAATGCTTTGAAGGAACAATTCGGAGGAACTGATGAGGTCTTAGCAAACAACAGAGAAATCCTCGCCCAACAATATGAGACATTCTCTCATAGGAAGGGTGAGACACTGACTCAACAGTTTGAGCGTTTCTCCTGCTTGATCTCTGAGCTGAAAATGGTCAAGCATGAGTATACTAACAGCCAGATGAACAACAGATTCCTCAGATCACTGCCTGAGAGATGGGACACATACACCATTGTCCTACGCTCCAGTGCAAATCTGGATAGCCTATCTCTCACCCAACTCCATGGGAAACTGCTTACATTTGAAAGAGAGATAGAGCAGAAAAGGAAACTGGCATCATCAGGAAAGCTCTCTGATGACTTTGTACCAGGTAACACTGCCTTGGTCGGTCATGAGTCAGAATATGCTGGATCAGAAAGTCATTATGATGAGCATATAGATTTCTCTTCAAACAGTTCTGATCATGCATTTGTTGGTGTTGACAGTCATTCTGGGTGTAATAGTGATAATTTATGCTTTATCATGGATGATTTGCAAGGTATTGCTGATGATGATTTAGAAGAGATGGATATTTTGAGCCAAATGGCCCTGATCAATATCAGATCTCAAAAGTTCTACAAGAGAACTGGTAGGAAATTTCCAGGACTCTCTGGCAAAACCAAAGTTGGTTTTGACAAGAGTAAGTTGAGGTGTCACAAATGCCACAGGCTTGGGCACTTTGCAAGAGAGTGTAGATCAACTGGATCTAACTCCTCTGCACCCTTTGTGACCTTTCCAAGCAATAGCTCACAAAATAAAGGGCAACATCCTGCTAGTTCTGGTCATCACTCACAACCTCAATCTCCTGCATACTTTGTCCCTCAGGGTCCAATGCCATATCCTTATCCCTGCTATTACATGCCACAGCCAAATCCAGTTCATGTCCCTATAGCACAACAACCTCAAGCCCTACCTGAGCCTCAACCATCTCCATCACAATCTCAACCTCATCACAGCTTCTTCACACCAGGAGTTGTTGACTGGAGCAGCTTACCAGATGATCTTTCTGGTTTCAATGAGCAATTATCTGCTGGTGCTGGTCAACATGGTGGTGAACATCCTTTTGGGAATCTTGCTCTCATGGCCCTGGAGTCTACTGAGGGTTCCTGCTCCGATGCTTCATCTTCACAGGTAACCCAGGTATCTTCTGAGGCTAAAGCCAAGTTATGTTCTGAATCATGCATAGCTGCCTTTGTCTCTATTAGAGAGGCAAATGTAGCTTTAATCAATCAAAATCTTGAGCTTGAGAAAACTATTTCCAAAAGAAAAGATGAGTATGTGTCTGCACTTAATGACAAAGATGATGAGATTTACAAGCTTAAATGCCAACTTAATGATGAAAAGGCTAAGGTAGAGGTCATACTCGAGAACCACAGAAGTCTCAAAGAGACACTTGCTGCTACCCAAGTTGAGTGTGACCGCTGGGTAACATCCTGCAAGGGATTTGAAATGCTTCTCAGCTTGGAATAGGTTACAATCATACTGCACCACCTACTGATTTTACTTCAAAAGTAATAGTAAAATCTGAAGGTGAAAGTAATTTCCAAACCACATCATCATGTGATTCATCCTCAAATGATAATACAAAATTAGAGGATGAAGTCAGTGTTAAGATCTCAGCAAGTCAATTGCCTGATGGTTTAAATGCTGATAAACACATGAAGCTGAGAAATTCAGATGTTGTCCCTCAAAGTACTCCAAGTACTGAAGGGCAAGTCACAACATCTGAAAAGCATTTCAAATCTGACGAAATAAAAGGATTAACAACTGCTGAGGAATCTATCATACAGTCTTTCAGGACGGATAGAGAACAGCTGAAGAACAAGTCTTCAGTTGTTACCGATCCTTCAGTACTTAACACAATACTGAAAGGAGGAAAGTACTGAAGATCACACCTTCAGTAGTTTCCACTTCAGCAGTTGATCAATCCAAGATGAAGAATAAGCCATGTGAAATATGTGGTAAATTCAATCATCTATCTGATGAATGCTGGTACAAAAGGGTTCCAAACTCAACAGAGATAAGCTCATTAAAGAAGAGATAAATAAAATGAAAAATGAGTTTGAAACCAAGTTTGTACCACAGTCATCTCAAACTGATAAACCCAAGGCCTCACCAAAATCCAAAAAGAAGGATGGGGTTTATCAGAAAACAGCTGATAGTGTTCTCATGATAAACATCAGACGAAGTCTGTGAATTTCAAGGAGGAAATGGTGGGTCACAGGAACTCATCAAAAACAAGTACTGATGTGTCAAATGAGCTGAAGGCTTTAGCAACAAATCAGACACAACTTGTTATGATGGTTCAGCATTTGTTGGGGAGAGTTAACCAACTAGATGCACCTGTGATCAAACCACTGAAAAGGAAATCCAAGCCCAAATCTAAGAATTCCATTTCAGCACCATCTCCACCTTCATCAGCTGTTAATCATGAGAAACAAGTTATGGTTAAATCTGTTGATGAAAACAGACCCAAAACCAAAAAGGTTTGGGTCTCTAAAGCTAACTAGTTTCTTATGATAAATGCAGGGTTCTTCAGCATGCCAAAGAAGCATCTGGTATGTAGACAGTGGAGGATCTATGCATATGACTGGGAGCAGTTCTCTTCTTAATGACTACTCTCAAGGAAAGAAGGGATTTGTCTCATTTGGAAATGATGCTAAGGGTTACATCATCGGGAAAGGATTTGTGTCAAATGGAGAAATCAGATTTGATGATGTTAACCATGTGGAGAATCTCAAGTATAATCTACTGAGTGTCAGTCAGATGTGTGATAAAGGGCATGTTGCACTTTTCACAAGCCAGAACTGCCGGATTCTGTCTTCCAAAGTTCTGAGGCTGATTGACAAGGTATTGGATGAACATACTCTCCTGAAGGCCAACAGGATAGGAAGAGTATATGCCTTGGATTTGTCAAAGAAGATTGCGTTAAAAGGTCATCCTTGCCTGTTCTCCAAGGCCTCTCCTCAGGAATCTAAACTGTGGCATAGAAGGCTGGGTCATGTTAATCTCAAAAACATGAATCAGCTGATCCACAATAGTTTAGTAAGAGGTCTACCAATAAAGGAGTTCCTCTGTGATGAAACCTGCACTGCTTGTTTAAAAGGAAAACAACACAAAGTCTCATTCCCTCCTATAGAAGAACCAAAGTCCACTGCCTGCTTGCAATTACTGCACATGGATCTCTTTGGTCCTGTGAGAGTAATGAGCATGGCAAAGAAGAAATACTGTCTGGTAATTGTGGATGATTACTCCAGATTTGTATGGACCTTCTTCTTGCATTCAAAGGATGAGGCTGCTCAGACAATTATTAACTTTGTGTTGTATGTTGAGAAGCAGTATTCCCTATCAGTCAAGTGTATAAGAAGTGATAATGGAACTGAATTTAGAAACCATACACTTGATGATTTCTACCTTTCAAAAGGAATCAAGAGGCAGTATAGCATCCAAGGACTCCAGAACAAAATGGAGTAGTGGAGAGAAAGAACAGGACCCTAATTGAAGCTGCAAGGTCCATGTTGGCTGACTCTGGTTTGCCACTGACCTTTTGGGCTGAAGCTGTCAACACAGCATGCTATGTGCAAAATAGAGCTTTAGTGAATCAGAGGTTGATGAAGACTCCTTATGAAGTTCTACATCATTTGGCTCCTCTAATTTCATTCTTCAGAGCATTTGGGTGTCCTTGTTACATTCTCAACACAAAGGATCAACTCCAAAAGTTTGATTCTAAGGTGGATGCAGGGTATTTTGTTGGGTACTCATCCACTTGCAAGGCTTACAGAGTGTTCAACTGTAGAACAAAGATGGTTGAAGAAACCTTGCATGTGAAGTTCAATGAATCTCCTAAGGACAAAATCCCACAAAACCCTGTGGAGTTGTTTGATCTGGACATACTGCAATATGTTCCTTATCAGCCTCCAGCTGTTGCAGATCATGTGAATTCATCACCTTCTGCAGCTAGTCATCCATCTGGTGGTACTGATGTTCATGATGATCCCAGTACTCACCTATTCAAGTTTAGTGATCAACTGCCTGAGTCTACTCAACTTGATGTTCCTGTAGCTTCAGTAGCACCATCCACAACAAATGCTGATGAGATTTCTGAATCCTCTACTTCATTTGACCTGCCATCTAACACTTGGTTTCAAGAATCTGGATCAACATCTGTTGCTGCTGAGCGTGCTACAAACACTTGCACAGATCTCATAGTGTATCCAGAGCTGAAGAATCACCCAACGTCTCAAATCATTGGTGATATCAATGCTGGTGTCTCAACTAGAAGTCAATTGTCCAACTTCTGCTTCTATGCTCTTTTCATCAGTCAGCAAGAGCCAAAGAACTATCATATTGCATTAAGAGACAATGGATGGGTTGATGCCATGCAGCTTGAGCTTCTTCAGTTCAAAAAGCAGCAAGTGTGGGAACTGGTTCCTCTACCCCCAGGTAAGTGTGCAATAGGCACTAAATGGGTGTTTAGGAATAAAACAGATGAAAATGGGCAAATTGTCAAGAACAAGGCCAGACTGGTTGTCCAGGGGTTTTCACAAGAAGAAGGTATTGATTATGATGAAACCTTTGCCCCTGTAGCCAGACTGGAGGCAATTAGATTGTTCTTAGCCTATGCTGCATTCCACAATCTTAAGTTTTTCAAATGGATGTCAAAAGTGCATTTTTATATGGTAAAATAAAAGAAGAGGTTTATGTGTGTCAACCACCAGGTTTTGAGGATAATAAACATCCTGATTGGGTGTATAAACTTGATAAGGCTCTTTATGGGTTGAAACAAGCTCCTAGAGCCTGGTATGAAACACTGTCAAACTTTCTTCTTCAGAATAATTTCACTAGAGGCTCCATAGATAAAACTTTGTTCATTAAGAAAGTGGGTCAGCATAAGCTCCTTGTTCAAATTTATGTTGATGATATTATTTTTGCTTCCTCTGATCCACAGTTGTGTGATGCATTTACAAAGTTGATGCAACAAAAATTCGAAATGAGTGCCATGGGAGAATTACAGTTCTTTCTAGGTTTGCAAATCAAACAAAAGGCTGATGGAACTTTCATTCATCAGTCAAAATACACAAAAAGTCTTTTGGCAAAGTTTGATTTACAACACTGTAAGCCCTGTTCTACTCCCATGTGCAGCACCACACAACTGGATGCAGATCAGAAAGGTAAAGCTGTTGATGAAACACTTTACAGATGTATGATTGGGTCCTTGATGTACTTAACAGCTTCTAGACCAGATATTATGTTTGCAACTTGTGTTTGTGCTAGATTTCAGGCTGCTCCTAAAGAGTCTCATTTGATTGCAGTCAAGAGGATCTTTAGATATCTGCAAGGTACTCAATCTCTAGGTCTTTGGTATTCCACTGGGCACTCTTGCAAATTAGTTGCTTTTTCTGATAGTGACTATGCAGGGTGTAAATTAACTAGAAAATCAACTTCTGGTGGATGTCAATTCCTAGGCAACTGTTTGGTTTCTTGGCAGAGTAAGAAACAAACATCTGTTGCTACATCCACTGCTGAAGCCGAGTACATTGCTGCTGCAAGTTGTACATCTCAGGTACTCTGGCTTCAGAATCAATTACTGGATTATGGCATTACAGAGACTAAGACTCCATTACTAATGGATAGTGCTTCAGCTCTTTGTATTGTCAAGAATCCAGTCCAGCACTCTAGGACCAAACATATTGAGATCAGACACCATTTTATTAGGGATTGTTTTGAAAAAGGTCTGATTGATCCAAAGTTTGTTCCTAGTGCTGATGAGCTTGCAGACATATTTACTAAGCCTTTGGACAGTTCAACTTTCCAAAACCTAGTGTTAAGGCTTGGTATGCTGCAGCTAGAATAAGTGACAACTACTGATGATCTCAGTCAACAAGTACTGATGAGCATTCGTATACTACTGTCACAAATAAGTACTGAAGTTCTTTTATCCTCAGTAGTTTTCATAACTACTGAAGACTAAATTACTTAAAAGTACTGAAGTACTCATCTGTTGAAAAGAACTGATGTGGTTACAACTACTGTTGTAGTTACAACTGCTGATGTCAGAATAACAGATAAGTACTGATGACCTATGAAACATCTGAAACTCAGACAAAGTCTGATGAAGTGTTGAGGTCAGAATGAAACAGCTGATGAGCTAAGAATTGACGACAACAGCTGATGAGAAATTTTTCTCTTCAGTTGTTTCTACAACTGCTGCTTCACTTCAAACAACTGAAGCCAAAACCATGTCTTCAGTAGTTTCACAACTACTGATGACTAATACCAAGTCTTCAGTTGTTACTTCTAAAAGTTAAAACCAGGTCTTCAGTTGTTTTCAAACAACTGATGACAGCACCAACACTTTCAGTCGTTTTATATCAGTTTTTTCTTCCCCTATAAATACCTAAATCTACTTTCAGACGTTTCATTAGCCGTTTTCCGTCCTTCACTCTCTCAACAATGGCGACCATGAAACTCAAACCCAGACACAAGTGTGTTGCCTACCTCTCGAAATCGGACTTCTGGAACAAATTTGATAACGCCATCGATCTTATGGTAGATTCCCAGTACCGAACCGCGTTTCTTCTGAATCCTACCATCTACCCCGATTCCCTAAGCCAGTTCTGGACCAACGTCTCTGTGCAAACTAGTGAGAATGATAGCCAAATCACTCTCCAGTCGTTGGTCAACCAGAAACAGGTGGTCATCACTCCGGACATCATTCGACAAACCCTAGATCTACATGATGCCACCTGTGTCACAGAATACCCGAAAGGCACAACCGATATGTCTTTCATCAACAACGGGTATGAAGGAGACTTAAGTGCTACCACCATTCTGAAGAAGCACTTCCATGATGCTGAACGCCTTATATTCCACATGGTGAATGTCTGCCTTGCACCAAAAACCTCCTCATGGGATCAGATGTCTTCCCGATGGCAACAGGTATTATACTCTATCTTTGAACGACAAACTTTAAATTTTTCTGAGATAGTGTTTATGGAACTAAAGGATCTGGCCTTGAAACCTGTGGCAAACAGATGGATATTATATCCCAGGTTTCTCATGGCCATAATTTTAACACAGCTAAAATCAGACGGCCTTGTTGGCCTTGGAGTCCCTGCTCCGGCTGTATTGCCTGAAGTATACTCCAGGCACAACTCTGACCCTACAATGAAAGGGGCTGCCCGGCTGCTCAAACCCAAGCAGCGGGAACCCACAGCCTCCACTTCCAGATCCAAAGTCCCCACCAAACCCAAAACCAAAAAGCCAAAAAGGCTACTCAGGGAGATGAGTCCCCTGAGGATGCCCCTGTAACACCAATACAGGTAACACTTACTGGTTCTAACCCCCCAGTAGTGTCAAAGACTCCACCAGCCCTAGCCGCTCAGGCATCCTCTCAACAGGATCCTGATGCAACCATAATTGGGGATACCACAATGCTGGAACCTATCTCAATTGAGAAGGTTACCATTGAAGAGCACCAGTCACCCCGGGTGCAATCTGCTTCAACCTATCTCCAAATGCAACCGCCCCTCAAAGCCCAACATTTATTGTTGCACAAGTGTTGAGTCAGCTGCATTCCTCTCCTCCTCCCCAGACACCAATTACAATGGGGAGAACCTCAACAGCTGAGGAAGAGGACCAAAATGCTGCTGATAACCCACAGCACAGGGGTTATAATGTTCAATCTCCCCGTGTAGAGGAGGAGGTTAGAACATCTGGTGAGGCTGCCACTTCTACTGATTCAGCAAATGAACAGGATGAAGTTGGTACATCTCTAAGACCTCACCAGAGGCAACTGCCGATGAAGGACTCAGTCCTGAGGCAGGAAGTCCCCAGAACCAAGAACAAGGGGCACATGCTACAACTGATCTACACTCAGGGCATGTACATCCTGATTCAATCAGGAGGTCAGATGATTCAGCAAAGACTGATGATGACCTGGGCTTTTTCTTTGATGTTTTAGCCCATAACACAATCCTTGAGGCTGAGGTGAGCAGACTCAAAGAACTGCTTGCCAAAATGTCTCAGGATCAAAGTCCATCTGCCCCAATAAACCCACAGATGGCACCTTCATCTGAAGGTTTACCAAACACTCAGCCACTACACTCAACTGAGCCACCAGCCACTGTTTTTGGCACCACCTCTCAGGGACAGAACCCCTCTGAGCAGATGGTTGCTACATTTCAAAATTCCTTACCTCTCATCACTCCCATCATCAATGAGATTGTGCATAAAGCATTGATGAGAGGATTTCCTCAAATCTACAAACACTTGTTGATGATGCTGTGCAAAGGAAGCTTTCTGCCATTCAAACCCCTGAACCCAATGCACCCAAAAAGGGGGAGTCTAAGGCAGTGAAAGAAAGAAAAAGAAAGAGAGTGGAAAATGAGAAACAACAAGAGAAAGAAAAGGAAAAACAGCTGATCACATACAAAAGAAAGAAAAGTGCTGAAACTCAAAAGCCTGATGAAGAGAAATCATTGGAAGATCTGGTCAAAGAAGCTGATGAAGCTCACAGCAGATCAATGGACAGAATAATAGACCAACTCTTCAGACAGGGCTTTGATACAGCTACTTTAGACACTGAGATCAGAAGGCTGGAGATTGAAGAGATACAAGAAAAATGGGCCAGTTATAGTGTGATGGAAAGGGAGAGGTTGGAAATAATGATCAGGTTTACTGCAAAATACTTGGGAAGATCATTAATTGAGATTAAATCATGGACCAGAGACAGTATTCTAGCAATAACCACCAGAATCTGTACTTCTGAACCATTCAATAAGGGGTTAATTATCGAAGCACTAGATGAAGCAGGTGCTGGGAAGAGAACTGATATAGCCAAGCTTTCCAAAGCCAAACTCACCATAAAAATGCTAGATCAGCCTTCCCAAACTCCCTCTCAAAAACAACCAACCCCACAACTCTCCAAATCAACTCAACCCTCAAAACCAACTCCCTTACCCCAAAAACCACCTCAAACCACATCCAGTGATGCACCCAGAAGGAGGAGAAGGGTGTTGAGGATGGTAGAAGAAGAAGAAGAAGATGATGAAGAAGATAGTCTGCCAATCTCTGCTGTTCTAAAATTACCTGAGCCCAGAAGTCAACAAATGATTACACCAGACTTTCAGAGGCAAATGGTGAAAGTTAAGATTGAAGAAGAAGAACAGCAGAAACAGCACGATGAGCAACTTTTGAAGATGATTGACAAAGAGTTTCCTCAGTCATCATCTATACAAGCCATGAAGAAACACGCTCAAAGGTTGTATGCTCTCAGGTATACCTTTCAATATCAAAAGGAGAGAGTAAGGATTTGGCCAGACCCCAGGGTTAGTTCTAGAATTCATAAGAAATCCATACCAAGTAGATACAATGGCCAAGTGAGAAAGACCATAGATGCTGCTATTATGTTGGCCATTGTAGTCTCACCCTGGGAAATACTTGAAGACTTCAAGAGAGCCTACAAGTCAAAGATGACCCCTCAAACTCTAATGGATAACAAAATGGTCAAGAAGGGGTTGTTATACAAGAGGCTTGAAGAGATCAAGAAAAATGAACTCCAGTTGTTATTAGAAGGGACTCACCCAGATGAATTTGCTTACAGAGAGATAACAACTGTTGAGTTGAAAAATGGAAAGACGATAAAGTACTTATCAGAGTACTATGGCCCAGAGTTCTTCTTCGAAGGAGAAGCAGAAGAACTCACTTAGGAGGAACAAGTTGTTCTCCTTGAGGCCTACGTCAGAGAGTATTATAGACTCATCAATGGGAAGTAGGTTTCATGGTTGGGATAACGGCTCTGTGTCCATTTCCCCAAGACAGAGTTCCCTTCCATCCTTTGACATTCACATCTACTGAAACCTGTTCCCTGGCCTGTGCTTATCCTATATCTCTAAAGCTGATCAAGAGAGTATTTCTGCCAAGAATAAGTGGGACCTCAATAAGCTTAAAGGTTTTGGCTGCATTGGTTCAGGGGGAGTTTGTTGGACCAAAAGAACCAATGAGCCTGATCAGAAAAACCTTTAAGTCCCACGGACATTACAACAACTGAAGTAGTCTGCAACAGCTGAAGACATCAGCTGATAACAAGGTCTGAAGACAAAGTCTGAAGTGAAAGAGCTGAAGACAAAGTCTGAAGTGAAAGAGCTGAAGACAAAGTCTGAAGTGAAAGAGCTGAAGACAAAGTCTGAAGACAAGAGCTGAAGACAAAGTCTGAAGTGAAAGAGCTGAAGACAAAGACTGAAGACCAAGTTTCAGATGATTGTCACAACAGCTGAAGAAGACCTCTTCAGTAGTTGTGATGGTTTCCTTTCAGTAGTTGTATTTTCTTTTCTGTACTTGTAGTTTCAGTAGTTTTATGTTTCTTCGTGTACTTAGAATACTAGAGATGTTCTCAGTTGTTGTGAACATTCTCAGTAGTTTGCTTACTTTCAGTAGTTTGTAATAATTCTGTTAGACGTCACTATCAAGTGACATCAGCAGACGTCACATTCCTTTATATAAGGAATGCTGACCTAATTGTAATGTGTGCAGCTTAGGAAAACCTAGCAGCCGCCATACCGAAGCATGTGTGCATGAATGTTATTATCCCAATGCAGAAAACCCTATTTCTATATAACCGTGTACTGTTCCATTGAATATTTATTGTGTTCTTGCTATATTTGCTTAATTCTTGCTCTAATTCCGCTGTGATTAAACTCTAATTGATCAAACTTAGATCACTGATCCTAACAACTTGCGTGTTCTAGGTGACCTCTGAAGGTTGTCTTTCCACTCTCTCTTTCAAGTTAAGCTCTTAAGTCTTTATTGTGCACACCAGGTGAGTTCATGCCCCACTCTTTTACATATTCTCTTTTGGGGGAGATAGCATACTGGTTTTACAAACGCTTACTTTATATGAGTTGTGTATAGTATGATATAGTGTTGAATACCATGAAAGTGCTCACACTTTTGGATTGTTAATAATGTTAATTAGCGGGAAAAGTTGGGTAGGACTACTAGGTCTGACGAGCCCCATCTGTGCGACTCGAGGTCAAACGGGTGCAATTTTGTCCTAACACGAATCGTCACGACCTGGTAAGTCGTGACGGGAGGCAACAAACGCAACACAGTCGGCTTCAATCGCGAAATCACTATGATTATTACTGATGAACATAGACTAGCTATCTATTTCAATACACCTCTTATATTTTGCAACTGTTACTGTTTTATGATTAACGCAAACTCTTGAACTCACCAACCATTGTGTTGACTCTTTTAGTATGCTATTCTCAGGTTGAGGTTACCATTGCCTACGAGCACGTGCACGGGTCAGCATCGTTGTAGTTGTCAGCATGATTGAAACTTTGTTTTGGTTTGATTATTAAACATTTAAGTATTTTTTTGGTATTACTTTGGGCGCGTGTGTTTGCGCATTTTACATTATGTTACTTTACTTTGGTCTTTCTGGTTTATTAAACGTTTCCGCATATTTTAAAGTTAAACTCTGATTTTGAATGTTTGTTCATATAGAGTCGTTCTGAGTAACTAATGACTGAGATCCTGGTATGTCACACGCCTCGCGGTAAAACCCCGCACGTGGATTTTGAGGGTGTGACACATTATAAATAAGATCAATCTCGTGAAGAAAATGTGGAATGTTAACTTCACGGAACAAGTTTGAAAGCAAGATGAAGAACACAAATGTAAATAACTTCTTGATTATATTGCTCTCTGACTTGTAAAGTGTTACAATATGAATGAAATCAGGAAAAATACAAAAGCTATCATAATTACATTACAAACATATACTAAATTCTAAAGTTTTCGCGCAACTAACAGGTTCTCGCGCGACTTCCATGTTTTCGCGCAGACGAAAGTTATCACGCGGCAACTTATAGCTTTTCGCGCGACTTGATATTTTTCATCTTGATTTGATTTTCCAAACCTTTAGGTTTAACCCTTACATATTTTACGATTAATATTCCATAAACTTTGAAAATTGAATCAAGTAACTATTATTCAAAACTTAATATTTGACTAAGCAAATAATCACCTAACTAAATTGGGATCATCTTAACCGCACAATAAAATATTTTATTATTTATATCTCGCACTAAAGTTACATTAAAATAGCACTAAAGATACATTACAATACATTAAAATACAGTTAATTCGCAAACTCTCTGATTATTATCTACATATCTTGGTATACCGTTAGCACAAAACTTTAGGTTTATATTTCAATTAACAATAATACCTCTTAACATACCCAAAGTATAAAATATAATGAATTAGTTACGACGGGGAATTGGCAGCACCTTCTTTTTTTCAGTAAATCATCGTTACTTTTATCAAAGTCCTTGTGATAGCATTAGATGGGTTTCGCCATTGTTTTCACTTCAAATGAGTCATGGAACAACCAAGTCTTCCCTTAATAGTCATACTTGGCAACGGCATGCTTATTTTTTAAAGCGAAATACAAACACAAAAGTCTCCTGATCACTTGTCCACATACGTTTTCCTCTCTAAAGACCAAGAAAGTCAATTTAATAATACATGCAAATGCTTAGAGCGATGATCACTATCATCGTATATTGTATGTTATCTCCATACTGTTAAGGTCAGACTTTCGCTAATTAGTGCCCTTGTTTGGATGATCTTATAATTCAACAAGATGATCTTATAATTTATGAATGTGAGTGGAACAAAGACAAATAGTATTAATTAAACGAAGAATAAATAAGTATTATCTAATTGACATGAAAAAAAATATAAGAAATAAGATGAGGGAGGTTTTAGAAAAAAATAAATAAAATTAAAAACTAATGTTTATCTTGATAAATTTTAGACTAGTGCTGATGACTTGCATTATAACTGACATCGTAACCGAGCCGTGGAACGCGAAACCATACAACTCTTATATTAATAATTAAAAATTAATTTTAATTATATATTAACTAAAATTCAGGTTATTTGGGAACCTAATTTTCCATCTCTACAATACTTTGTTGTTGTGCTTTCGAGCTGAGTTTTAAGCCCCAGTTTAGTCATACTCTTTTGGGGGAGAGAAACATGTGTTCTAAAACGTATCTTCATTAGATCAGTATTACTGTAATTATCACTTGTTTACTAGTGTTATACCAACTTAAGTCCTTACTTTTGAACCGTTAATTTATGTATTTTAGCGAGGTAATTCTGAGTAGATCTAATGGGTTTGACAAAGCCCACCCGGGCTAGTCGCGCTAGCACGACTGTATATCAAACGGGTGTTTAATTAACCTAATTTCTGTTGCTGTGGCCTGGTAACCATAGCCGAGGCCTACATTTACATTGTTAGCTTTGGTTGCGAACTTTATACACTATGTAACTTGTTATGTAGACCAGCTATATACTGATATTACTTTGTTTACTGGATCTGTTTTCTTTTATGTACTGTTTATCAAAACCTGTGAACTCACCAACCTTGTGTTGACACTTTAGCATGTTTCTTTCAGGCTCTTAAGGTACGCACGGTTAGGATCATCTCACTATTGCATTCACCATTATTGGGTCAAATGAACAGTTTACAATTTTCTACAAATTACATTTTAATTGGTTTGCGCGTGTTACGCCTTTTGAATCATGAATTATTATGCTTCCGCAATTACTTTCATGTTTATGTTATTAACTCTATTTTTGGGAAATTTGGATATTAACGAGCAATTATGTTTTGTAATTAATATGTCGTTTGGTGTAACTATCGGCTGAGATCCTGGTATGTCACGTCCCTAATGGTAATACCCCATTTGTGGAAATTTGAGGGTGTGATAGATTGGTATCAGAGCCAATGGTTAAAGCAAACTAAAATAAAATTGCATTTCATTTGCATTGCATTTAGACTATAGCCCGATGCCTTAGTTACACGTATGTAGACACGTCTAGCTTTGTTAGCTGGCCTTGTTTGTTTTGCCTTGCTGGATTGCTTGCTGTTGCTTATTCCTATGAGCGGTTCTTTGCAGGAATGGCTTCATCGTCTTCTATAACCTCTTCTTCTTCTTCTTGAGAAAAGATACCCATTTACTATGATTCTATACCTCTACCTAGGGGTCCGTATAGGTGGCCCATACGTCATAATAATAATGAGGAGTTTGACTATGACCAGCCTTTTGCCTTACCCCAGTACCCCCCAGTTCACAAGTGGGAATACTATCCTCACTACATGACTATGTTGATCCAGAAGAAGAATGTTCCTCTACCTCCTGAACGTCGGCCTCGTACTAGGCCCGCCTCAGCTAGGGACCCTGACGCCCCTACCTTACCTCCCCTTCCATGTCTTCTTGAGCAGGCTATGGCTGCTATGGTAGCCACCCTGCATGTAGAGCGTAGGCGTGTTGCTGAGCTGTGGGATGACAATAGGGCATTGAAGAAAGTAGTGCGGGAATCAGCCGAAGAAATCAAGGAATTGAAGAGACTGCTCAACGTGATGGTTGATCGCCATAACAATCATGTGGGCCGTGTCACTGACCTAATTGAGCGTGTGGGTGGTGATGAGGTGGACATGATGGCATATGGACAGCGACTCGAGAACCTGGAGGGTCAAGTCAACGCATTGAATGCAGTGCAGGATCTGGTTGAAGAAGACCCAGAAGAGGAACCAAAGGAGGCACCGGGGGAGGATCCTGAGGAAGAGCCTGAAGAGCAGCCCCAAGAAGAGCCAGAAAAAAGCGTTGGATCCATCGATTCTCATTGATTCTCTAGTCTATTTATTTCCTCGTTCATCAGACTTTCGTTTATTATCACACCTAGACGGGAAGGGTTGTTTCCCATCCGACTGATGTTTTTGGATTTTGATATTTAGTTTGATTTATTGTAGACGTACTTACAATTTGTTTAATCAGAATTTATTATTTGAAACCATTAGTTGTGTGTGTGCTAAATTCTTTTAATTGCTTGTACTTGAATGAAGTTGATATGTTGCATATAACTCATTCGTATGTTGTGATTGTTAGTCTGGACGTGGACGAGGATGTGAACGTGGTCGTGGTACAATCACCATGACTCCAACGGAACTGGTTGCACTAATTAATCAGCATGTGGCTGATGCACTGGCTACCCACAACCCTAACTGACAGCCCGCTCCTATCGGTAAGCAATACCAAGTTCATTCCTGACATTAACGTTCCGTCGATCCTGTAAAATTATAACCCTTGTTAAAATTTCAAAGTCTTGATCTAAATATGTTGTAGGTCAAGGGGTCTGTACTTTCAAGTCCTTTATGGACTGCAAATCAAAACCCATTTACGGGAGTGAAAGGAGCCGTAGGACTCCTGAGATGGTTCAAGAAACTTGAACTAGTGTCTGAGATGTGCAAATGTTGCCACTAGCACCTTGGATGGAGCTGCTCTGTCCTGGTGGAACACCCAAGTGCAAATATTGGGTGTGGAGATCGCTAACCAGACCACTTGGGAGGATTTCAAAAATCTAATAAAGGAAGAATACTACTCTCGTGACGAGGTGCAGAAACTGGAAATCGAGTTCTGGAACCTGAAGATGTCGGGTTCTGAGATCGAGGCATACACCACTCGCTCTCATGAGCTCGCTACTCTTTGCCCCAACATGGTAAACCATCCTTCCTTGAGAATTGAAATGTATCTACATGGATTAGCCCCCAGAATTCTAGAGCATGGTCACTGCTTCACGACCCAACACTATACAGGAGGCAATCAGACTAGTCCACAGGCTAACCGACCAGGCTGTCGCCCAGGGTAAGCTACCCCCGCACGGTTCTGCGTCAACTACTACAAATGGCAACACAAAGAGGAAGTGGGAGTCAGGTTCCAACAACAAGTAGAATACCTCTTAGTAGCAGCCACAGTAGTCAAGGAAGTTTGACAACTCCTGCCTGTTCAACCAATCTTCCTCATCGTCTCAGCATGGTGGCGGTTATACCGGTACACTGCCTAAATGCAACAAATGCAACTACCACCACAACGGGCCCTGCAATAAGAATACTTAAGAAAGGTGTTGTAAGTTTGGCCACGCTGCCAAAAACTGTCATGGGAACTTAACAGCCAAACAGCTATTACAGTAGGATGATCAAAAAGGCTGTTACGAGTGTGGTCAAATGAGGGCATTTCAAGAGGAATTGCCCAAAGCTCAAGAATTATAATGGTGGTGGAAATGGTGTTAACAACCGAAAGGACAATGGTGGTAGTGGAAATGGAAATGGTGGTGCCAAGGGTAGAGCTTTCATCATTGGATCAGGTGAGGCTCGTAATGACCCTTCTACTATATCTGGTCAATTTCCTATCAATGGTTGCTTTGCCTCTGTGTTGTTTGATTCTGGTGCTGATAGAAGTTTTGTTGGGTGCAACAATTGATAAACTGAAGCTTTCCAAACCACAATCAAAGCCAACTGAAGACCTCATTGTACAAGTTCATAGACCAAGTTGATAAACAGAACAAAACAAACACAAGACAAAGTCAACAAGACAAAGTCAACATCAAGACCACAAGAATAGTCAAAATTAGGTCATGATGTAATAACATTATAAATAGAACAACTAGTGCCACTTGTAATGTGTTGTTATTGCAAAGTGTGTGAATGGCTTGTAGTTTTTAAGTGTGTGTTTTTCATGGTGTAAATCACCACCCAAGGAGAATATCTCTCCTTTGGGTGGGTTTGATGTTCATCCATCTTTGTATATATTTCTTCATTGTAATTTGTTATTCAATATCAATGAAATCATAACATTATACATTACACACACGTCCTTGTTCTTCGATTCACACACTTCCACCCATCTTTAATTTTGAATTCGGATCTGAAAATGATGAATCCTAAGATCCAAGCTCAACGAATCTGAAATATTGATTCAGCAAAATGGTATCAGAGCTGTTGGTTGCTGGGTTCATGTATGTTTTAGATCTGTTTTCATCTTTAAAGATGTTTACAACAAAGAAGAAAATTAGAAAAATAAAGAACACGTCTCTGTTCATCAACAAAATACACAGAACATCAACAAATTTGTTCAAAATGGGTTCGAATTGAAGATGATAAAGCATTCAACAGAAGACATTCGGTTCGAACATCTATTTGAGAAGAACATTCAGATCTCGAACAGGTTGATTCAAAATACAAAGATCTCGAACTGGTGGTTAATCAATGGGTTGTTGAATCAAATCCAACCACAAATCCGAGACCACTAGTGTACAATTAACATGATTTCGAGGTTAACTACAAAGATCTCAAACAGAAATGATTCGGATTGAACCTGAATTCAATATTCTCAGATCGATGATGAACGGAAAGACAAATGCAGATGAAACACAAGCCATCCGTATTTCTCTCTTGCATCCGCATTTCCTACTGAAGCCATCCACATTTGTCACTAAAACAACCAAATGCGGATGTTCAAACAGAACTAATCCTGATAAAGGGAATACAAATGCGGCTGAGAACTAAACAAATGCGGTTGTTTGTTACATCAATGCGGATGAGTTCCTGTGTTGACAAAACAAATGCGGCTGACTTGTGCCCAATGCGGCTGAGTTCAAGAATTCACAAAGAAATGCAGATGTCTTGTGAAACTAATGCGGATGCATCAAGTGATCAAATGCGGATTTGTTGATCACAAATGCGGTTATGCAATCAACAAATGCGGCTTTTAAGGTCATTTAATTCCTCAAATGCGGATGACACTTAAGGCACCAGCATTTCATTTAAAGCACACGCATTTCTTCTAAGGCATCTGCATTTCTTCAAGGCATCCTCTTTTCACTTACTGACTTAAAACTAATATGGATGTGTTGGCACAAGGAGATGTTTCACAACTAATGCAGTTGCTTATCTCAACAAATGCGAATGTCTTTGTTTTAAACAATGCTGACAACATCAACATCAACAACATCCATCAAAAACAACAACATCAACAACAACATCAACATCAACAACAACATCAACATCAACAACAACATCAACAGCATAAACATCAACAACAACATCATCAACAACATCAACATCAACAACAACATCATCAACAACAACAATATCAATGAACAGATGATGAACAGATGCCTACAACAAACAAGAAAACAAGAAACATGTTGAATACGGATGATTGCAACCAACAGGCACATCCATTTTCACATTCAACAGAAATGAAGAAATCAACCTTAGTCACATAATCACTGATCCAATCAAGGATTTGTACAACTTTTAGAAACTCTTTCTGAAGTACTTGGAACAATCCATTATCAAGTTAATTCAGAGATTCAAAGAGTTGAAGTGTCTTCAAGACTGACTTATGTTTCTGATGTTGTTTATTGAAGTTTAAAGCCTCATCATATGCCTAATACATTCTAATCCTTTGAGTGTGATATGAACAAACAGTAATCCAAAAGAGATATACCTCATATCCAATACGTTAAGTATTCTCAAAGAGATTCTATCCTTTATCAGAAATACATTAAGAGAAGCTTAATCTTAGGGGGAGAACTACAGTGAACTGTGTCAGAACATCAGTTGATCAAGAAGACATGTGACAGAGAAGATCTTCAAGTCAAAGTTTGGCAAGCATCAGTTTAGGGGGAGTATTGTTGGGTTCAACAATTGATAAACTGAAGCTTTCCAAACCATAATCAAAGCCAACTGAAGACCTCATTGTACAAGTTCATAGACCAAGTTGATAAACAGAACAAAACAAACACAAGACAAAGTCAACATCAAGACCACAAGAATAGTCAAAATTAGGTCATGATGTAATAACAGTATAAATAGAACAACTAGTGCCACTTGTAATGTGTCGTTATTGCAAAGTGTTTGAGTGGCTTGTAGTTCTTAAGTGTGTGTTTTTTATGGTGTAAATCACCACCCAAGGAGAATTTCTCTCCTTTGGGTGGGTTTGATATTCATCCATCTTTGTATATGTTTCTTCATTGTAATTTGTTATTCAATATCAATGAAATCATAACATTATACATTACACACGTCCTTGTTCTTCGATTCACACACTTCCACCCATCTTTAATTTTGAATTTTCGGATCTGAAAATGATGAATCCTAAGATCCAAGCTCAACGAATCTGAAATATTGATTCAGCAAGTTTCATTTCTCATAAGTTCAGTAAGTTACTAATGTTACATCTACGGCCTTAGACTTGAGCTACTCTGTAGAAATAGCTGATGGTAAGATTATAGAGTCTTCCCATATATACCGAGGTTGTAAGATAAGTCTATCTGGGCATGATTTTGATATTGATCTTCTATCTATTATGCTCGGAAGTTTCGATGTCGTGGTTGGTATGGATTGGTTGTCTAGGAACCAAGCCGAAATCATTTGTGTGAGAAACTCATCTGACTACCTCTGCCTTATGGAGAGATACTCATGGTGGAAGGTGAAAAGAGTGGTGTTGTGGTCAGCATCATCTCTTACAGAAAAGGCTCAGAAGTGCCTGAGGAAAGGGCATATGGCAATTTTAGCCGTAGTTACTGAAAAGGTCATAGAGGAGAAACGACTCGAAGATATTCCTGTTGTTAAGGACTTTCCTAAGGTATTTCCCAAGGACTTGCCTGGCCTTCCTCCACACATGCAAGTAGAGTTTCAGATTGAGCTGACACCAGGAGCTGCCCCTATCGCTCGGGCGCCGTATCGGTTGGCACCGAACAAGCTTCAGGAATTGTCGAAACAGTTGCAGGAATTGTTAGACAAAGGGTTCATACGCCCTAGTTCTTCACCTTGGGGAGCACCTGTGCTATTCGTGAAGAAGAAAGATGGAACCTTTCGAATGTGTATCGACTACCAGGAACTGAACACGGTTACAATAAATAATCGTTACCCTCTTCCACGTATCAATGATTTATTTGACCAACTTCAAGGATCGAGTTACTACTCAAAGATTGATTTGAGATCGGGATATCATCAGCTCAGGTTTCGGGAAGAGGACATATCCAAGACAACGTTTAGAACTAGATATAGAAACTTTGAGTTCACAGTTACGCCCTTCAGATTGACAAACGCTCCTGCAGTCTTTATGGACCTCATGAACCGTGTTTATAAATCTTATTTAGACAAGTTTTTCATCATCTTCATTGATGACATACTCATTTATTCCAAGAATAGGGAGGAACATCAGGAACACTTAAGACTTATTCTAGAGCTTCTGAAAATAGAACAGCTATATGCCAAGTTTTCTAAATGTGACTTCTGGATGAGAGAAGTACAGTTTTTAGGGCATGTAGTCAACGAGAAAGGCATTCATGTTGACCCGTCTAAGATTGAGGCAATCAAGAATTGGCCTGCACCAACTCGCCTACAAAGGTGCGTTAATTTCTTGGATTAGTGGGTTATTATCGGCGTCTCATAGAAGGATTCTTGAAACCTGCACAGCCCTTGACTGCCCTAACCCATAAAGTAACTGTTTACAAATGGGGTAGTAAGGAAAAAGTTGCTTTCCAAGCGCTTAAAGACAAGCTGTGTACTGCACCAATCTTGGCATTGCCAGAAGGAACGAACGACTTCGTGGTGTATTGTGACACGTCAATCCAAGGTTTGGGTTGCGTGTTGCTGCATGAGAGAAAGTGATAGCTTATGCATCAAGACAGCTTAAGGTGCATGAGAAGAACTATACAACCCATGACTTAGAGTTAGGAGCTGTGGTATTTGCACTTAAGATCTTAAGGCATTACCTTTATGGAACTAAGTGCACGATCTTCACTGATCACAAGACCCTTTAACACATCTACAAACATAATTATTATGACTGTGCCATCAAGTACCATCCGGGAAAGGCTAATATGGTAGACGACACCCTTAGTCGTAAAGAAGCCCTAAAACCTCATCATGTTCGAGCGTTACAGCTAACCATTCATTACGATCTATCATCACAGATCAAGAATGCTCAGATTGAGGCGTTACAGGAGCAAAACATCAAGTCAGAATCTCTTAGAGGAGCTGAGAAACTATTTCAAGAGAAATCAGATGCGCTTCGTTGCTATGAAGACCGGGTATTGGTTCCATTGTTCGGGAAACTCAGGGAATTGGTGATGGATGAAGCTCACAACTCTTGTTATTCTATACATCCTAGATCTGACAAGATGTACCAAGATCTGAAGGTCATATATTAGTGGCCTAACATGAAAGTTGAAACTGCCTCCTACGTGTCAAAGTGTTGGACATGTTCAGGTTAAGGTGGAATATCAAAAACCGTCGTGTTTGCTTCAACAGCCGGAGATCCCAATGTAGAAGTGGGAGAACATATCTATGGATTTTGTCACTAAGCTACCTCGTTCACGAGCTGGAAATCATACCATTTGGGTGATAGTGGATCGTTGACAAAATCAACATATTTCCTGGCCATTCGTGAGAACTACAAGATGGATAAACTAGAACAGATTTACTTGAAGGAAATTGTGTCACGACATGGCGTGCCACTCTCGATCATCTCTGATCGTGACGCGCGATTCACTTCGCACTTCTGGCAGTCACTACAGAAGTCACTAGGCACTCATTTGGATATGAGCACGGCTTATCATCCACAACAGATGGTCAGACAGAACGCACGATTCAAACCCTAGAAGATATACTTAGGGCTTGCGTTATAGACTTAGGGAACTATTAGGAAACTCATATGCCTTTGGTTGAATTCTCCTACAACAACAGTTATCATACAAGTATTAAGGCTGCACCATTTAAGACACTTTATGGTAGAAAGTGTAGATCGCCTCTCTGTTGGATGGAGGTTGGTGATAGCCAGCTAACTTGTCTTGAGCTTGTTCAAGAAACCACTGAGAAGATTGTTCAGATCTGTAACCATATGGCTAAAGCTCGAGACCGTCAGAAAAGCTATGCCTACCAAAGGAGAAAGCCTTTTGAATTCCTAGTCAGTGATAGGGTATTGTTGACCGTCAGAAAAGATTGTTCACTTTGCACTTCTGGCAGTCACTACAGAAATCACTAGGTACTCGTTTGGATATTAGCATGGCTTATCATCCACAGAAAGATGGTCAGACGAAACGCACAATTCAGACCCTAGAAGATATGCTTAGGGCATGCGTTATAGACTTTCGAAATAGTTAGGAAACCCATTTGCCTTTGGTTGAGTTCTCTTACAATAACAGTTATCATACGAGTATCAAAGCTGCACCATTTGAGGCACTTTATGGTAGAAAGTGTAGATCATCACTCTGTTGGACTAAGGTCGGTGATAGTAAGTTAACTGGTCCTGAACTTATTCATGAAACTACCAAGAAGATCGTTCAGATTCGAAACCGTATGGTGGCAGCTCATGATCATCAGAAAAGCTACGCAGATCAAAGAAGAAAACATTTAGAATTTCAAGTCGGTGACAAGGTATTGTTAAAGGTTTTACCCTGGAAAGGTGTGATACACTTTGGGAAGTGTGGAAAGCTAAACCCTAGATACATTGGGCCATTTGAGATTGTCAAAAGGATCGGTCCAGTAGCTTATCAGCTAGACTTACCTTCGAAACTCGATGATGTTCATAATATGTTCCATGTTTCAAACTTGAAGAAGTGTCTAGCCGATGAATCACTTGTCATTCCATTAGAGGAACTGGAGATCGATGAACAATTTCATTTCATTGAGGAACCAGTCGAGATAATGGACCGAGAAGTCAAAGCCCTAAAGCGTAGTAAGATTCCTATTGTACATGTTAGATGGAAATCTAAGCGTGGACCGGAATTTACCTGGGAACGCGAGGATCAAATGAAGAAGAAGTACCCATAACTGTTCAAAGATCAGGCATCCACTTCTTAAGATATCATTTTTAAGATATCCTTTCCTTAAAATTTAGAGATGAAATTCCCTTAAACAAGGGGATGATGTCACAACTCTCGCGAAACCTTAAATTTCTTTGTATTGGGCTTGTTTCAGAAATTCCAAGCAAGCTTCGGACCACTCTTCTGTTGTCGCTGTTAAATCTGGTATTGTTCGTAAACCGGATGTTCTAATTTTCGGGACGAAAATTCCTTCAACAAGGGGATGATGTGATAACCCGAGTTTTCAGGTTAACTTGTTCCCTTAATCTAATCTTCCTTCGTTATGTTAAGATTGATTAAATTATGAATAATCAAATTCTACCATTAAATAATAAGGATTTTTTATTATAAATACCAACTAAGTATTTATTAACATACAAATACTAACCCAAATTTAATTAACTTAAAATGCCAATTAGAGTAAATGGAGGACTACTTATGACAAGTTCCAAATGGGATTGCATTCAAAAACTTCATCTCCCGTAACTCCCCATTTGTTTCATCTTTTTTGAAAATTAACCCTAGCAGCCCCCTTCTCCCTTTGTTAGGCCCTTTTGATAGCCACAAACCACCAGCAACTCCCTTTTCATGGCAGCCTTCCTCTTCTCTCGACACCCCACCTCGGCAGCCCCGCTCGCGATGGGTATCTCCTTTGGCAAGTCATCTCGTAACCGTTGGCCTCCGACAAAGCACCGCTTGTAACTGCTTGTAACTGCAGCCCCTCGATGACAACTCACTCGTTTGTAAGGCCCCGTTCCCGGAAACCCCATAGTTGGTCATTCACAGCATCATTTATATCAAAACACATTAAGATTTATTAAGTAATAAAAACATTGTAGCGGAATAATTCATCAAAAACCATTTCATGCATTAATAAATACATTTGCCAAGTAATACATCGTTTTTTAAAAGATTACAAAAGATCACTTAGTTGTATTACAAAACAACATCATTATTGCATGAGATGGATGCCAGTCCTTGCCCGCCAAGTAGCTTAACCCCCGTGCCATCCTCAACAACAACATTACCTACCAACTGATAATGCATATAAAAAGTCAGCGTTGTTGAGTGAGTTCTAGTTTTATAAGTAAAATACTTTACTTTGAATGAAAACCTTTCCTTACTTTCGTTCGTGATCACACATGATACGTACTTCTTGATAGTATCATTATTATCTTTTATCATCGCTCATAATCGTTCGTACTTTCTTTGATTATTATCTTCCACTTTAATCTGGATCCTGTCATAAGCTATGCCCCATCATTTGTGCATGAAGCAACTACCATCTTAGGGTCAAGCGACAAGGATCCCGTTTTTACACGTCTTGATCAGTCACAAAGACTGACCCCCCTATGTGAATTCTCATGGGTTAGCTAAACCCCACACAGTTGAGCTAACAACCCTTCAATGAGTTGTGAACTCCCTTTTTAATTTGCTTGCAAGACTTTCATTCATTCATTATGTTCCACTTCGTTAATGTTGTCTTTCACTTTCATTTTATAATACTTTACATTCATAAGCATAACACACCACATAAAGTCACATCATACATAACATGGAACAACATCATACAATGCATACACGTAAACAAGCATAAGCCCCCAAAGCATCACCTCTTAGCACTTAAATTCTACTTCCCAAAATCTCAGAAAATTCTAAGTCCTTAAAGAAATGCAGATGAGCAAACAAATGCGGATGAACAGACAAATGCGGATGAACACCTCAGAAAATATTCTAAGTGTCCCAAAGAAATGCGTATGAACATTGTAGCAAATGCGCATGCACAAAGCATATGAAAGTTTTCAGAAAATATTCCAAGTGTCCAAGGAAGTGCGCATGAACCAAATGCGGATGACTAAAGCAAATGCGCCTAAACACTGTAGCAAATGCACATGAACAAAAGAAATATGCATGATCACTGTAGCAAATGCGCCTGAACAAAACACTTCAAATATTCAAATCTAAATGCGGATGAACTAAACCAACCTACAGTTGCAACTTATTATGCTATATTCAGTTCCAAATTCTCATTCTTATACATTCATAGCCCAAATCTAGCATGCTAAACACTTAGAACAATCATACAACCACACAAATTGTTCAAGCATTCAAAAACAAACACCCACATGCAAAACAGGTGCAAAACACAGATCAATTCATATTTTTGGTTGTAAAGCAGTAGGTAATATCCATTTTAGCCCCAAACAAGTTTAAAACAAGCAAAACCCAGGATCTAGAACTCACCTCTAGTAGCTTTTGAGTAAAGCTCCTCCAAACCCGAGAGCAACCTGGAGTTCGAACACCTAAACACACAAAAACACACAACCAAACACACAGAAACACACAAGAATCAGTCTAGCAGTTCGAACACAGCTGAGACCAAACAGGAAATGAAAGAAAACCTTACCTACAAGCAAATCTTCCTCCTTCTCTCTCTAGAAATTGATTTGCAGCTCCTCTCTCTCTAGCAGCCGAGAAATGTCCGTAACGGGAGAAGTGTGGGCTGCCATACTTCTTTTAAATCTCATAAAGGGGCAAATTTTCCACTTGCACAGCTTTAACCCCTTGACTTGGACATTTCATCGTTTCTTCTTTTTATTCTTCTTTTCTTTTAAATTTCCGGGTGTTACATCGTTACGTTACGGTTCCGACTAAGGGCTCGTTCTTTACTTGTCGGTTACGATACGGTTTACATCGATTGGTTTTGTGTGTACCCGGGTTTATGGGGAATTCATGCGGCTAGTTTTAGGGATTGGCTAAGTGTTGTTAAAGGGTGTGCTTCGATGTGTATATATGTATGTGTTCCTACCATCTATTTGTATAAAATAGGTGTGATATATGGCTATGAATGTTCATGCGAAATGTGTATGTTTTGCATTGTCATGCGTAGTTATATATGGTGGTGTTCATGTGCTTTTGCATGTGTGTGTTTGATCAACATGCGTGAGTGTGTTGTGTGTGTTTGTGTGCGTGTGTTGGTGGATGTTCTAATGCATAAATGCATGTTTCTTTAATATGTGTTTAGTTTTACTTAGGTGTATGTGGGCTGGCCGTGAGTGGTAAGTGATTAGCTGTGAGTGTGGGTGTGTGTTTCCATCGGTTATGTGGGTTCATTCTTAGGTGTTCCGCATAGTATATATGTGATTATGTATGGCTGTATGGTACTTGTTCAATTGGGTCATTTGGGATGGCATGCGTATACGGGAATGTAATTCATAAGCTTGCAGATAATATGTATGTATGTGCTTGGATGTTTGTCAATCATGAACGTTTGGATGCTTAATATACTGATCTAAGGGTAACAAATGCATGTCTTGGTGTGTGAGTTCATGGTGTGTGCACATTTATATATAAAATGTAGTATATATAGATAATATTTATGTATTGTGTATATATAATACATATACTATGAAGTGTGTATATAGTATAAATTATGTGATGTGTGGGGAGCATATAAATTATGTAGTGCTGATGACTTGCATTATAACTGACATCGTAACCGAGCCGTGGAACGCGAAACTATACAACTCTTATATTAATAATTAAAAATTAATGTTAATTATATATTAACTGAAATTCAGGTTATTCGAGAACCTAATTTTCCTGTTCTCTGCAATACTTTGTTGTTGTGCTTTCGAGGTGAGTTTTCAGCCATATTTTACTCATACTCTTTTGGGGGAGAGAAACATGTATTCTAAAACGTATCTTTATTAGATCAGTGTTACTGTAATTATCACTTGCTTACTAGTGTTATACCAACTTAAGTCCTCACTTTTGAACCGTTAATTTATGTATTATAGCGAGGTTATTCTGAGTAGATCTACTGGGTTTGACAAACCCCATCCGGGCTAGTCGCGCTAGCACGTCTGCATGTCAAACGGGTGTTTAATTAACCTAATTTCTGTTGTTGTGGTCTGGTAACCATAGCCGAGGCCTTCATTTACATTGTCAGCTCCGGTTGCGAACTTCATACACTATGTAACTTGCTAAGTAGACTAGCTATCTACTGATATTACTTTGTTTACGGGATCTTTTTTCTTTTATGTACTGTTTATCAAAACCTCTGAACTCACCAACCTTGTGTTGACACTTTAGCATGTTTCTTTCTGGCTCTTAAGGTACGCACGATTAGGATCATCTCACTATTGCATTCACCATTGTTGGGTCAAATGAACAGTTTACAATTTTCTACAAATTACATTTTAATTGGTTTGCGCGTGTTGCGCCATTTGAATCATGAATTATTACGCTTCCGCAATTACTTTCACGTTTACGTTATTAACTCTATTTTTGGGAAATTCGGATATTAACGAGCAATTATGTTTTGTAAATAATGTGTTGTTTGGTGTAACTATCGGCTGAGATCCTGGTATGTCACACGCCTAACGGTAATACCCCGTTTGTGAAAATTTGAGGGTGTGACAAAATGGGGTGGCAGAGCGCATAAATAAGACAACTATAAACATGGTTAGGTGTTCTCTGGTGGATAAAACACTACCAAAATGGTTGTGGTTCGAGGCTCCAAACTAGGCCACTCATGTGTTGAACAAATGTATCACCTCAGCATTAGAAGACAAAGTACCCGAGGAAGCCTGGTCAGGCAACAAGCCCAATGTGGATTACTTTAAGGTGTTCAGAAGCATTGCCTATGCCAATACACCATCTCAGTTAAGAAGCAAACTAGATAATAGAAGTACTAAGTGTGTCTTCATAGGCATAAGCAACAAGTCTAAGGCATATAGACTCTATGATCCATTTCAACACAAGATTATCATCAGCAAGGATGCAAGTTTTGATGAAGGGAAGTGGGAATGGAAGGATGAGATGTCATCATCTGATTTGGTCATACCAGATGATTATATTTAGATTGAAGATGAAAAAACTACAATCAACCAAGAAATTACTCCTGCTGATTAAATTCAACCACAAGAAAGTGAAGAGATTCCATCTAATGTTGAATCAAATGCCATATCAAGTAGCAACCTTGGAACTAAAAGTCAACAAAATCAAAGTAATGTTCCAGCAGTTGGTGAAAGGGCCTCCTCTAGAGCGAAAAAAAACCTACATGGATGCAAGATTATCAAATTGGTGATGATTCAAATGTGGAAAACAACTTAGCATTGATAAGCTCATGTGGTGATCCCATAACTTATGAAGAAGCTTCAAATGATCCTATGTGGATTCAGGCCATGCAAAATGAGTTAACAGCCATTGACCAAAATAAAACATGGGAGCTGGTTGTTGTGCCTGCAGATGTGAGACCCATTGGTGTTAAATGGTTATACAAAACCAAGCTCAATGAAAGGGGTGAAGTTTACAAATTCAAAGCCAGATTGGTTGTTAAAGGCTATGCTCAACAACAGGGGGTTGACTATACTGAGGTATTTGCACCTGTGGCAAAGTGGGATACCATCAGATCTGTGTTGGTTGTTACTGCTTTCAATAAATGGAAAATATACCAACTAGATATAAAAATTACTTTTTTACATGGTGAGTTAAATGAGACCATATTTGTTGACCAACCACAAGGGTTTGAGAAACAAGGAGAAGAAGAAAAGGTGTACCGGTTTAAGAAGGCCCTATATGGACTGAAATAGGCTCTTAGGGCCTGGTTTACCCGTATACAAAGGTATTTTGTCAAGGAAGGATTCCTAAAGAGCAAGTATGATCATACTTTGTTCAAAAAGAAAGTATGGAATAAGGTGATCATGGTAAGTCTTTATGTAGATGATTTAATATACACGGGAAATGATCAAAAGTTTTGTGAAGACTTTTTTAGTTCTATGAAAAGGGAATTTGAAATGATAGATTTTGGGCTCATGAGGCACTTTTTGGGGGTTGAAGTTCACAAAAAGGGGGAGTTCATTAGCATGTGTCAGAAAAAATATGCTAAAGAAGTTTTAGAGAGATTTGGAATGTGGGAAGGAAACGGTGTGAAGAATCCCATTGTACCTAGGACTATGCTAAAAAAGAAAGGTGATAGTGAGCTAGTTGATGAAACTAAATACAAATGTTTGGTAGGAAGCTTAATGTATCTGACTGTTACAAGGCCAGACATCATGTATTCAGTTGGTCTCATTTTAAGGTTTATGTCCAACCCAAGAATAAAACATATGCAGGCTCCTAAAAGGATCCTTAGATATGTTAAAGCTACAACTGATTATGGGTTGGTGTATGAAAATAAAGGAGATGGGAAATTGAGCATCTTCACTGATAGTGACTATGCTAGAGATCTTGAAGATAGAAAATGTACTTTAGGCTATGTATGTCTACTGAGTAATGTTTCCATATGTTGGAGTTCAAGGAAACAAGACATAGTCACTCTCTTTTCAACTGAAGCAGAGTATGTGGCTGCAAAGAATTATGCTTGTCATTATGTGTGGCTCAAGGGTCTACTTAGTGAATTAACTAGTAAGTTGATTAGGATAGTGGAGATACAACAACAAATCTACAATCAGCCTTTCGAAGAATCCGGTGATGCAGAGGAGAACTAAGCATATTGATGTGAAGTACCATTACTTAAGGGAGTTGGTCAATGAAGGAGAGGTCAAATTAGTGTTCTGTCACACTACAGAACAAGTAGCAGATGTTATGACCAAGCCATTAAAGATGGAAGCATTTGAGAAGATGAGGAGCAAGCTTGGAGTTAAAGCCATTGAAGATAAAACTGAAGGATGAATCCCATTTCGGTTTAAGGGAAGGTTATGTTAGAGTCAATAAAATTTAATTGTTTTAAGAACATGTTTTCTATTTAAGTTTATTGTTGGGTCAATTGTTCTAGTCTTAAGGTAGACCTAGTATTTCGGTTGGTTACCTGATTTTGTGGTAGCCCTTGAGCCTTCTTTGTAAGGCTATATATAGCCATTTTCAGTTAATGAATAATCATCAGAAATTGAGTGAAGCTTTGATATCATTGAAAACTTACATGGTGTTGGAGAAGGGAAGAATATGGAGCCGCTAGGGCTAAGCATTGGATTGGAGCCAGACCCAAAAGGCGTGATGTTGTAGGATAGATTATAAACTAAACTTATGTTTATTAGTATGTGTTATTTGTAACTACGATGATTATTATTAGGATTTGTATATTAATCTTATGATTGTAATTAATAGGTGAACTATAATAAAGGTTGGTTTTGGTATTGGTTACTACAGGTGGTAGTTATTCCGGCTATATTCAACTGCCATTAACCATCATCTATGGTAATGTATATATAGTTTGTCTCCTCAACAATGGAGGCTACCAAGATTAACCAAAAGGATTTGATTAATCCTACTATGTTTTGCGTGCACAAATCCGTCGATCACCATCAAATTAGTATTCAATCCTTTCTTGTTTCTGTTTAATTCATGTTCTGGGCCATCATCTGGTATCAGTACGTGGTGAAATTTCACTTTATCAAAACCAAAACACATCAACCTTTAACAAAACATGATGAACACAAAAATGATGAGAAATAGGAACTTCAAACGGAAAATCTATAATCATAGATTATGCTACTGTTGCTGAGAACCATTGCATGTAATTAAATGTTGTAGTGTGAAAGTGAGAGAGGAAAGTATCCTTTCTGAACCAACAAGCTATCGGTACTGGAAGAAGGGATTTGCAAATGTGAGATAGTTACAATTATGCAGAAGAATACATTATTAGCAGAACCGATCAAGGGTTAGAACAATATGGTATGTTAATATATACTAAGTTTCAAAATCATTTCGTGAGTATCGTTTGGAGTGGAGGTAAGATTTTCAAGAAATGTTGTTAGAGGAATTGGGATGGTAAAATAAAAATTTGATTTGATATGTGTATTATGCTTCTGATTTGGATCAAAACATTTTAAGTTTGAATCAATCAAGATAACAAGGATTTTTCATAAAGATAAAAGGAACTAAAAGAAAAGTATTCAATATGTTTAAGAATGAAACTGAGAAGCCAGACCTGATAATCAAATCAATCATGAGAAATCACATGATGATTTTTAGCTGGACTTTCTTGAATCATATTTTAAGGAATGTCACTTGATTATTTCCAGTGTCTTGATCTCCACGGATTATAAAACTTTTCCATGTAGGTTCTTTCTCACTTACTTGCTCTAGGTAGTTATCCCAATTCCATGGTTCATTCTCAATAAATAAAACATCTTTACCTTTGCAAATCTTGTTTTCTTCTATATCGTATAATATATAGGATTTTGTTCTATTTTCATTTCCTAAATGTACCATCTTCTTACTTCTATCATCTAGCTTCTTCAAATGAGGTGTTGGTATCTTCATATATGTTATGCATCCAAATACTTTAATATTCTTTAAGCTAGAAGGTTTATCTTTTAATGCTTCATAGGGTGTAATTCCCTTTAGTGCTTTGGTCGGAACACAATTTAGTAAGTATACTGCTTGTCATGTTGCTTCTCTCATAAATTTTATGGTACGTTCATAGACTTTAAAATGCTTCTTGTCATGCTTACCACTGAACAGTTTCTTCGTTCTACTACACCATTTTGTTAAGGTGTGTAAGGTGTTGTGAGTTGTCTTAGGGCTTCTTCAATCTTCACAGTATATAGTTAAGGCATTTGAGGTAAATTCACCTCCACGATCTGTTCTCAACATCTTGAGTTTATGCCTAGTTCCTGTTTGAGCTTTGTTTCTACACTTCTTGAAAATATCATATAAAGCTTAGGATGTGGGTGAGATCGGTCCACATAAATCTGCATGTACTAGTTCTAGAGGTTCTTTGGCTCTAAACTTTTCTTGAGAAGGAAATGATAATCTACTTTTCTTTCCCATGAGATATACATCACAAATCTGGTTAGGATGGTCTATTGTCTGTAGTCCACATGCCATACCTCAAAGTTAATATGTCCCATAAGTGCATGCCATAACCATGCAGGGTGTCTATCCTTGCTTGTAGACAAATATGACTTACTATTCTTAGCTTAACTTTGTAAAGTCTGCTTTAGGTACTTTTATTAATAAATAGTTATGAGGATCAAACATCCAAAGGTACTTATTTTTCATAAACAATCTTGCATCTTGTTTCAATTATTTGCCTTATCCTGGTATCCTTTCATTTAACTTACGAAATAGGAAAGTTCACCTGTCATGTGATTGCTAGCTCAATAGATTAAATACCATATTCCATCTTTCATGTTATCACTTTGATAATGTTGTGGTAGGACTATCATTTCATCTAGAACTATTGTTTTCTCTTCACCAACTATCATAAGTAGTGTAGGGTCTTCATCCTCCATCATAAGGTGAAATTATTTTTGCTTACTTTAAGGTTTAGGACATTTGGATGCGATACGTCCTAGTTCATTGCAATCGTAACACTTTACGTTGCTCATATCTCTTCTAGGTCAGTTGTCTTCAAACTGACGCTTCTTAGTGAAACTCTTTTCACTTCTTCGATCTCCTTGGCCATTCATGTCAAAGCCTCTCTTCTGGTATCTTTTACTCTTGTCGTGGTTGTTAAACTTCCTAAACTTCTGCATACCTTGATTTTGATTGTAGTTCTTTTGGTTGTTGTAAGTCTTCTTCTCGTATCTTGTAAACAATAGCTTCTCTTGACCAATAGGTCCTAACTTCTTTTCTTCTCTAGACTTAAGTCAATCTTTGTAAGCTTTAGTCTTCCAATTGCTTCATCTCGTGTCATTTGTCCAAATCTGAATATTGCTCTATCGATGCAATAATTTGCAAAAACCTGTCTGGTACTGAATCCAATAGTTTACATACCATGGTTGCTTCATCAATCTTTGCTCCTAGGCTCTTTGACATAATATTTATTATGCTTAATCTCCCGACAAACTGATCTATGATCTCAGTCTCTCTCATTGAAAGCATCTCGAATTCTGCGCCTAATGATTGAAGTCTAGCCTTTTGAACTCTATCAATACCAACATGCCTTGTCTTTAAGGCTTCCCAAATATCTTTCGTTGTAGTATGAGAATCCACCCGCATCACCGTATTTTCGGGTATTTCTTGAAATAGATAGGCAATCATTGTTCTATCTTTCTTGCCATCTACTTTTGTACCTTGTGGTGGTTCTATTGCTTCCAAAAGGTTGTTGGCATACAAATTTGCCTTTTACACAAATATATCAAATCGTGTAATTTATAGATGTTGCGTTCGGAGGCTAATAAATAGCGTGTTCTTGCTGACAGTCTCTTTCTTATTTTCTTTCGTCATCTTGGGTTCTGATCGGGACTTTGTTAGTGTCTCTTTTTTCCGGTTATTCAACGTACTTTGAACTTCCCAAGTTTTAAGAAGTTGTTCCCAAGGAATCTGTTGGGTTTGATTTTTCTTTACCTTTTGAAAATCAAAGTTAATTTCTTATTTGATTTATTCTTAAAAACAAAACTTAATATTTTGTTTTATTAAAAAAATATTAAGATTTTGTTTTGAAACTTCACCAAATAAAAATATCCCTTAAAATGAATCCTCAAAAATAATAAAGTCAAACCTTCTTTTTGACTAGGGGTGTTCAAAAATATCAGAATCCGAGAATCCGAAAATCTAAATCCGAAATATCCGAATTTTCGGATATTCGAATTTCGGATATCCGAAAATTTGGATTCGGCTTCGGATAGTGATTTTCAAAATTTTCGGATATTCGGATATCCGATTATCCGAAAACTTAAAAAATATTTTTTTTATTTTTATAAATTTTAGACATATTTTTACTTTACATTGAGGTTTTTAAGTATATATTGAGACTTTTATGATATGAGTTGGTTTTTTATATTATTTTTATAACAGCATATGTCTAAATATTGTAAAAAAACTAAAAAATAAAAAATAATAATAAATGAATTTCAGATATCCGAATCACTATCCGTATCCGTATCCGAAATTTCGGATACGGATACGGATAGTGATTTCTACTATCCGAAATTTTTGGATATCCGACTTTGAATACCCCTACTTTTGACCTTTTCTTTTAATGATTTAACTAGTATTTTGCCCGCGCTTTGCGATAACTCAGATAAATTTATATAGAAACATAGTTAAATATAAGCATATCATGACGGCAGTATTCAGAATATAAAAACAATTACAATGTTTTGACTGCGCATTGCAAAGCTTGATTTTAAATAAATTTAGATTGAAATATATGTAGAAATAATCATGTTGCAACACTATATTCAGAATTTTCAAAAACATTACGTTTCTATGAAAAAAGTAAATAATATATTATATGTGACCTGTATTAGTATCACATGAAACTTATGCCTAAACGTAAATAAAAATAAGAATATCATAACGGTGTATTTGAAATTTATAAAGCTTTATATATTTAAAGTTATAACACGAAACAAAATATAATAAAAATTCATTACAATAATTAAATAATAATTACACATATATTAACTCACATAAGGTTGAACAGTAATAATAATAATAATTTACTAATAATTGTTTTTTAATTAATGTATATATATGCTATAATTGTTTAATAATGGATTAAACGGTTTAAATAACGAGTAAACACATCTATAAATTTGAGGATGCCTAAAATTAGTATCTGCCTAAAAATGTAAGAATTTTGTTATTGAAGTTAGGGATGATCACGGTCCCGTTCGGTCGGAATTTCTAGATAAACTAATGGTTTAATGGTGTTGTATAAATGTAAATCAAATCGATTGACGGTTGACTTAAGTTTTGTTTGGAAACATGCGGGGTCAAATATAACGTGTTTTCATTCGACGTTATAAATTCGAGTTACCATACGTTTCGACGTATCGAGAAAATGAGTCGGGATGATTGTAATTAATACTTTATCACGCCGCGTATAGCGTTACTGCACGTGCTTTTTAATGTATGTTTTGAGTTGGTTTACGTTCGACATAATTTTGAGTTGGCCTACTTTATCACGCCGCGTATAGAGTTACTGCACGTACTCTACTTTCTCTACGTTCTGATGTAAATTTTGTCCTGAAAAAGTCATGTCCACTGTAGTCTATATATACACCGCGTACATGTCGCCGCAACACAGGGGTAAATAAAACTAGTTCTACTTTGAAACTAAAGCGTGTGTCAAAGTCAAAGGCTAAGTTTTGTGTCATGCATTGGAGTTGTACATCATGCATCTGTAGTGTGCTATTTGCATTTTAAAGTTATAGTAATATCCAAAAAAAATGTTTTTCTTTTGTTTGACTTTCTAAAAGTCAAAATTCCAAAGTTCTCGTTTTACTTCTTCGTCCTTGTAATGATTCTATCGAACAAGTGGTTCTTCGATTTTGATTTTCCTTTAGTGAAATCGCTTTGGATCTTTCTCTCTAATGATCATATACTTGATTAAGAACGCAAAATGATTTCATTTTCCTTTTGATTGAAGCGGGTTTGGAGTGGTCTTAATTTCTTGAAATGATTTTGCGAAACGGATTCTTGAAAATGTTTGAGGGATTGAATTTGTACACTAATTTCCGATTAGAATGTCTCTGTTTCGTTTTCTTTTACTTGCCGGATTATCGCTGGAATTTTTTAAATATTCTGACCGGTTTCTCAATAACTGTTTCTGGGTTCAAAGAAATCTGATCTTCTCTTGATCAATTGATGAAGGAGATGATATTTGAATCAACAAACATTTCTTTGATGTCGATTCGATTCCAAATTTCGTGTCTCTATTTGTATGCATAAAACAAGGATAAATTCGATCACTTGTGTTCTTCCTAAATTCCTTGAAGAACGATGGCTCTTTTGCCTATTGATGTTTGCAGGGAGTATTAGGATCGATTATGAGGGTGTTTGGGAATGCTTATTAAAACAACTTTTGACTTTTGGAATGGATGAAAAGTCAAAAATACCCCTCCAAAAGACACCAAAAGTCAGAAATTCTGACTTTTGGTGACTTTTGGAGGGGCATTTTTGACTTTTCACCCATTCCAAAAGTTAAAAGTAGTTTTAATAAGCAATCCCAAACAGCCCCTATGTTGAGAGAATTGATATGAAATCTGAGATGCATTACACCAATGAATGTTTACATGTGAGTGTAATGGTTAGCATTAATATTTTAGTTAAAGTGTCACCTAGATACCATGTCAGTATAATTAATTTCACTAAAAACTATTTTAAATTAAGTGTAGTGGTTTTAACTAATTACATAATCATTCTAATTAAATAAAATCACACAAAAAAATACTATAACATTTTAATAAAATAAAAGTTATTAGAATATATATAAATAAAAGACGACATTCAAAACAAGAAAAAAAATACTTGAAACAAAATAAAATACTAGAATGTTTCAAATAAACGACTACTCTTTGACACGATATTTGGCACGGATTTCATTCTTCCTTCGCTCGAAAATAGCACGATCTTCGGGTGGTAAGATAAGTTTTTTTCAAGAAAAGCAAAATCTCTTTCGATTTGTTGTTCCTTTCTAAACCAGAGCAAACGGTCGATTTTAGAATCCAAGCTTTGTATGTGAGATATTATTTTGGGATTTATTGTAGTCGAGGTGGACGATAAGGATTGGGCCTTAGTCTTTGTCTTTGCTTTATCTCTACCACCTCATCCACCTTCCAAGCATCTAAATCGTTGAGTAGTTGATTCATACTTAAAAAAAAAGATAGAGAGAGAGACAGATGGAGGTGTGATTTTAACCTTTAATTTGTATGAAATAAATCTAAAATAGAGTAATTATTTAGTAAATTTAAAGGGATGGAGGAACCCCTTAAACTATTAACTTAAACCATATAATATATCATCAATTCAAACAATATATATCATGAATTTAAACCATATATAATATACATTAATTTAAAATATATATATCATCAATTTAAATAATATATTCAACCATATAGCGAGAAGAAGATTGATATTATTATTATTTATTATATTTATTATATATAAATAAGGAGTGCAATTGACGCCGTTACCACAATGGCGTAAAACGTAAATTGCATCACATTTAACAAACATGTAGTGGGCTTGGCGCCCCTTAGCCCAGCCACATCACTGTTGTGGCACCACCTTCCCACCCACTATGATGAGTCTAACCGACACACGTATATTATACATTAATAATACATATAATAATCTAACTTAACTTATGTTAACAAGAATTACAGTCTAAGAGGTTTAAACGTTTTTAAGGTACTCCCTCAAACTATTGCTTTACCTTTAAGTTCAATTCTGTATTTGATGATATTTACTTTATATTTCTAGATTAGCATTAGTATTATGATCATTGTCTCTACCATCCTACAAGATCAATATTCAAGATTTAATGCAAAAACCTTTATGATGGCAACGAGCTTATAACTGGATCGAAATACCCGAAAAAAAGAACAGAAATACAATGACGTATTCGAGTTACAGCCGCAACCCTCGAATGACCGTTGGGCACACACTATTTTGATTCTCGATATAGTCACACCACGAGAATCAGAACAGCCTTCCAAGATCACCTCCAAAGTCCTGCCAAAACTTGGATAGCAATAGAGAACAAATATTTAGGAACTTCAAACTTTCATTCCTTTTTTCCCGGTACATAACAAAATAAAAACAAATAACTACCTACACCACTAATACCCACGTTTCCCTCACTAGTGGAATCTAGAAACAACTACTTTGACAACTTCAATGTTAAACAAACAATAAAAAAAAAGAGGAAACTACGTAATAATTAAAAGATGCTGTGAGATGGATATAAAACGTGGGTCTATCAATACTTCCTGCAACTCAGCCTAGAGATGGGCATTTTGGGTTTGGGCCGGACCCAAAAACCGGGTACAACCCGGGTTTGGCCCAACCGGGTTTTTTGGTACTCGGGTATTGGTGAACCCGGGT
This sequence comes from Flaveria sonorensis, assembly GCA_025506505.1. NCBI lineage: Eukaryota > Viridiplantae > Streptophyta > Magnoliopsida > Asterales > Asteraceae > Flaveria > Flaveria sonorensis. The sequence continues at coordinate 22,432,315 of CM046433.1, forward strand.
ACGAACCCGGGTCGGGTTCAACAGCATAAAAACCCTACCTGGTATACCCGGGTAGGGTCGGGTCGGGTATGAAACCAGGGCCCAAACGGGTTTTTTCTTTTTTTTTATTTTTTTTCTTTTTTTGAATGACAAAGAAATTTAAAAAGAACATAAAAGATATATAATATTAAAACAACTTAAAAATACATAAATGAATCAATAAAAAATAACAATATCGTTTAATTTTATTTACTACGAGATGCTTGATCAAATGCTAATTCTTCGTCAGATATGCCAGAAGATACTCCGTCTTCTACCTTTTCATCATGTACTTTAGCTTCGAGTGTAATCTCGTCTTCGAGGCTTGTTTGGTCTTGTATACGATCCGTTGTGTCTAAGTGATCCTTTAAACAAATGCACATCTCCACTGCTTCCGGAGTTAGTCTTGTTCTCCGTAATGATATTACCCTGCCACTAAGAGAAAAAACAGATTCCGAAGCTACCGTAGAAGCTTGGACGCTTAGTAAATCACGGGCCATAGCAGAAAGAATCGGAAATTGAGTTTCTTTTCCTTTCCACCAAGCCAAAATATCGAATGCACGATAATCTTCGGTAGTCATAGTGGAAATAAAATCCGTTTCACTATATCTACCGAGCTCACTTGTTGGGGTGTTACCCCTTTGTCGTTTAGTCGTCACATCCCGGACAACATTCAACATAGTCAAAACTGTGTCTTTAACCGATGTACTAGCACTTGAGGTTGATTCATTTGGCATGGTTATGTTTACGTTAGGCCCATATCTATTTAAATAAAAATTATAAATTGTTTTCAAACTATGATTAAAATTTTCTTTTGCCTCGTTTGAAAAATTAGGGTTTTCGTCATGCATATTCAAATTGTCATTTATCTCATCTATCAAACATTCAACCCCCGCAACATTTAGAAACAGATTTAAAGCGGCGGCACATGTAAAAACGGGTGGTAAGTCCTTAAAATATTTTTTAAACTTTTCTTTCATTGGTTCTATCATTTGGTTAAACATATTATTTTTATTTTGAAAATTTTTAAAATTCAAAGCCATACAATATAATTCTTGAAGCACCAAATAACTAGTGGAATAATAAACTTCCGATAATTTTGTTGTTGAGTTTTTAAAAACCTCAAGAAACTCGGAAAGACGTTGAAGATTCTCCCAACCCGCATCCGGAAATGGGTCGGCTTCACCATTATCCGAAAGACTATTATGAAAAGCTTTCAAAGTGCCCTTTTGTTTTAAAACACATTCAAACATGTGACAAGTCGAATTTCACCGAGTAGGTACATCCCAATTATGACCTAAAAATCTAGAGTGCATATCCGTACAAAGTTGTTTATAATCTTGATATCTTCTTCTACTTTTTTTTAAAAACGTCATGTAACATAAATCGAAAAGCTGTAATAAAGTTATTAACATATTGCCCGGATAGTCCGTCTTGCACTACTAAATTAATAATATGTGCAACACAACGAGTATGGAAAAAATCACCGTTTGCAATCGGAAGATATTTTAACTTTAATTTTTCAACCGCGGTTGTGTTGTTAGAGGCGTTATCAAATGCAATTGAAAAAAGTTTATTTTGTAATTTAAAAGTACTTATTACATTATCTAAAAAGTAAAACAAAAATTCTCAGGTGTGTGGATGCGGAAAAAGATCAAATGCAATTATATGTTTCATCAATTGCCATGAATTGGGATCCACCCAATGAGCGGTGATGCAAAGGTACGATTCGGGTAAACCGTGTGGAGCAGACCAAACGTCACTAGTTAAGTTTACACCGGTATTTAAATTTTTAAATAATACAATTAAATCATTTTTTGCTTGTTTCCATAATTTTAAACAATAACGTCTAAGTGTAGTACGACTTACGTGGGTGTAATGAGGTTGAAGCGTCTCTCGAATTAAGTTGGTCAACCGAGGATTGTCGAAGTGACTAAAAGGCAAAGCTTCTTGAATCACGAACTTCGCCATTCGATCTCGAACCGTATTAACATCGTAATTAAAGGTTCTACCGTCTCCACCCAATTGTGTTTGTTGCGAATCCGGATTACTTTTCATCGACTTACAAAACTTCTTGCTAATGTGTTTGTTTAAAGTCGTGTTAGAATCTTTAGCAAGCAAAGCTCCACAAAACTTGCAACGAGCCTTTACAGACCCGTCACTCAACTCAACCATATCCCAATTGCACCAAACATCCATGTTACGATTGTGTGCAAGAACACGAACGACGGTTGGAGCGTTGGACGAACCTTGACCAACGGAAGATTGTGAGTGAGTCATATCAAGATTGAAGAGAGTGAAAGTGCAAAACGAGAGAGTGAACGTGTAAAACGAGAGTATTTTTTGCGTTTTTTGCGTATGTTTTTGCGTTTGAGACTTGGGTACTAAACCATATCAACCCACACCTATTTATACTAACTTATAAGCCTAAAAGTGACAAAAAAAATGGCCAAAAATCGATCCCAATGGCTATATAGCCGTTAAAAAACGGCTACTTAAAAAAAAAAAAAAACGGTCAAAACCGGGTCCAACCCGGGTTCAAACGGTTCCGGGTCGGGTCGGGTTCTAAGAAAATCTAGAACCCTACGGGGTTTTTTCGGGTCCAAACCGGGTTCAACTATACCGGGCCGTACCCGTACCCGGTTCCGGGTCGGGTCCGAACCCGGTTTTTTTGCCCACCTCTAACTCAGCCACTTGAAGACACAGCTGGACCAGGTTGATCCATTGGGCTGAAACACCATCGTGAGCCTGGTCATGGGCTTGGATCAGCGGCTGCCTATCACTTTGCCAGTTTACCATATACTGATATACATAGCAGTTTTATCGTTTATTGTTACCACTGTTTTCATCCTTTTATCTTCTCATTAAAGCTTTTTGTTGTTTGATTTTGTGAGAAATGTTTTGCTATAATTTGTCAGAGATGTCATTGGATTATAATTATTCTATAATTTTAAACTTTTTAACCCTCCACGAGCTTCATCTATTTTTCAAAATTAGTGAGTTCTCATGCACATCAAGGAAAACTTCATTATTTTCATGTACACGGTTGAAAACTAGCTCATGTTCATCTTAGGTTCATGAAGGTTTTGGTCTTGGTTTCATGAGTTGTTTTTTTTTTTACTAAAATTAAAACCCTAGCTTGCCTCTATATATAATCATGTTATGTATTAAATGTAATTATATTACAAAAAAACCCTAGTTGCGGCCAATTCTTGTGTCGTTTTTTTTTTTTTTTTTTCCTGTCTTTGTGATATTCTTTTGTGTTCGTGTGTTGGTTCAGATGCACCACTTGAATACTAATAAGTGGTATCAGAGTTTAGGCTGGTTGAATACACGGTTCGTTGCCCAGAAGATGATTCGCAGAGCTTCGTTTATCCCGTTCAAAGATTGAAGTCGGTTAGGATCTTGATTTGTTGGCGGTTATAGTCGACTGGAAACCAAAAAATACGCAGGAGCCGAGTTTTGTTCGAGATCGTAATTTTGGTTACTGATAACCTTTTATTTTTTCTTTTTTTAGGAATTGTAGTTCGTGAAAAGATAAGAAAAGGGGTTTCTTTATTTTTGTTGTTGGTGTCTAAGAAAAACAAACGAGGGACACCATGTTTTTATTTATTTATTATTTTTATCTTTAGTTTTCTTGGAGTTTGTGATAGAAAGCAGGTTACAGAGGAAAAAAAAGCAGGAGGTTATTTGTTCCCTTTTTTCTTTTGATGTTTGGTGATTTGCTTCGAACATGAAGGAAAAAAAAAGGAAAAGAAAAAGTTATTATTAATTTTCTTTTGGTAGCATGTTCAATCGTTTGTAATCGAGATTAAATACCGGGTTGAAACTTTTTGAAGCAGTCGATTAGGGTTTCGTTAAAAACTCTTGGATTCATTGGGAAAATGCTAGGGTTGTAACATCCGACCAATTTGATAATGTAAACCCATACCCGAACCCGTTTGAGTCAATCTTATAAATAAAATTCATTATTTATTCATTCTATTTTGTGAACCAAATACAATAAATATGGCATTTATTTTCAATTAATATAATTTTATAATTCATAAAATAAATATTAATCAATAATTTTATAATTTTAAGTTTTATTAATATATATGAGATTTTATCTTTTCAATTAAAATAAATAATTCAGCTAAGAAGGTTTTACAAGATTTATAAAATTATAAAGTTTTATTGTTAATTATGAGTTTTAATTATTAAATTAAAATTAATAGTTAAATTACAAGGTTTTTATAAAGTTTATAAAAAAAATTTAAAAATAATTTGATTAATTTATAAATTAGGGTTTTATAAGTCAAGGGTTAAAATGTAATTCTTTAAAAGTTAATGAAAGAAAACTTTTTACGTAAAATAACAACCTTAATTAAACCTTAGGGACTTATCTGTAAATTGTTTAAAAGCCAACCCATCCCCACTGTCGACCCCCTGCAAAATCTGGCCACTTCCGGCCATTCCTCAGGCGACTACCCAACATCGAAAATCAGTGAGTTAAAACCCGATTAAATCGCTCCTTAGCGTTCGCGACTAGGAATCGAACTTATGACCTGTTTCAATTCGAATTACAACCATCTGTTTCATTCTCCTCACTCGAAACCGAAACCTCTTAACACATTGAATTTGTTACAACTTGAATATTGACCAAATGATTTAATTTTTTGATCTAAAACGCATTTTAGATCATTTTCAAGTTCACATTCGGTTAATTCCAAACAACAAATTAGTCATAAAAGAGTACTCTAAACCCCCTGAGATTAAATTCAAATTAATTCAGTCGTAACAGATCGAATCATTACTATTTAATAAAGGGTAATCATCCTGAAGGATTCTCTTGATCTACCTAAACTTCCAACTTCAATCTAAACACACACATTCATTGATCTCGACCTCCATCAACCTTTCGGACCTGCAACCTACCCGTTCATCTTTCTATTGAAATTGATAAGGGCTATCATTCACCAACATCTAAGAAAGCTACACAAGCAAACAATTAGATTATTATCAATAAAATCATCTTGAATCAACCTCTTTTCTGTCGCGGGTCATTCCATTCTATCACCATCAATTGCATTCTCAATCAGGTAATTAAACACATAATCATACTTGTACCAACCTTCTTATCAAAAGCCCTAAGTTTGATTTGGTTATCGATTTCAATCTCTTGATCAATTGGTTCGATTTGGGATTATGGTTTATAATGAATTGGGGAAATTACTATATGATGTTTTAATAAATTATAAATCGTAGTTAAAACATAATATGAGCTTTGTGTGCTGGTAACACATAACATGCACACGTAGGGGACCCGGGTTTGACCCCGTTTTTAAACACTTATACTTTTTTATTTTAAGTTCCAGAATTTTTGAATATATTATATAAAAATTATTTTTGCTATTTCAGAAATTATTATTTTATTTCTGAAATCCTAAATTAAATTTGTTTAAAGGTTATAAAATGTGACACCCCGAATTTTAGGTCATCACGTTTAAATCAACTGCCCATTAACTTATGGTTTCTCATTATCCGGTTATTCTTTGGTCATATGTGTTTATTTAAATTTCTACAAAATAAACAATCACTAAACAACTACAATTATTTTTAAAAACTATATTACAACTCACTAAACAAACTATATTTTGCTAAACAAGTATAATTACTATTAATAAAAATATATACATTGTAATTATATAACTATTGAAGCAATTATATATTGATCTTGAACCTCAAGTGATAACCGACCCCCCTTACCTCTCGGATCATTCCGTAACCGACCACCTCTTCAACCTCTTCATTCTTAAAACCCCTTTCCCATCGCATGCTAACCCTAGCACCAACACCCGCCATTCACCTTTCGATAACCCCTTGTTAAAGCTGCAACAGCCTCCAATCGTGACCCTCTACTCTCTGCCCTGGGTTAAGATTCTCTCCGGTGGCAACCATACCTTTCGAAGCCCTCCTCTCTCGGCCAAACCGCAACCGCAGCCCCGGTTCGTCTTGGAGACACCTTCGTTATCGATCGTTGATCATCGCTACTCGGTACGATTTTTACGTTCTTTCTTGATCAGTACTTATGAGATTACGTACGGTTTCGAGTTTCCGGTCACGGTTAGTTCTGTGTGAAATCATGTGCTCGAGTTCAAGGAGCTGCAGTAATCTGTCACATACATGTTCTGCGATGTATCTCTTATGTGTGTGCCTTCTTTGTATACTTATGTTTCTACGGTGTTACGGTTGTTGTTCGGGTATGTGCGGTTATATATATATTTGTATGTTTAGAGCTTTGGTGAGGGTTTCACCTGTTGGGTAGTCGGTTGTGTTGTGGCATGTTGTTGTTGTGTGTTGTCACCATTATATGTGTTCTTGGTTGTATATATATGTATGTATATGTAGCCGTGAGTGCTTCTGCAGGTTATGATGGGGTTCATGGTAGTCTAGAATGTGTTGTTTATGTATATATTAATAGATTACAAGTTGTTGTGGATGTTGTTGTATGTGTGTGTTCTGCGGTATCTATGTGTGTGCGCATATACATGTATACACGGCTGTTATGTGTATATTCTTTTGTGAAATTGCTTCCTGTTGTGTGTGTGTCCTTGTGTTATGCGATGTGGGCGTGTGTGCTTGTGTTCTGCGCACGTAAGTGTGTGTTGCGTATGAATTTTGTGTGTGAGTGAAGCATGGGTATGGGTGTATGTAGTACTTGGGTATGTATAAAAATACATGTTATGATTGTGCATGATGGCATGGTGACACGACTTGGGTTGGGACTGTTGATGATCATATTTTTGATTGTTAACGTGTTGGTGTGCACGTGTTAACGGTAATGTCATGCATGAAACCGAACCGTGAACGCGAAACCGTACGACCACATCGTTAATATTTAATACTTTAACATTAATTATATATTAAATGAAATTCAGGTTAACTAGAACCCTAATCTTTGTGCTTTCGTTTACTCGTTGCTGTGCATTCAAGGTGAGTTCTCCCCACTTTACTTGTACTATTTATGGGAGAGAAACATGTGTTCTAAACGTATTTTTCATTTGACAAGTATTACTGTAATGTCACTTGCTTACTAATGTTATACCAACTTAAGTCCTCATTCTCGAACCGTTAATTTATGTACTTTAGCAAGGTAATTCTGAGTAGATCTACTGGGTTTGACAAACCCCACCCAGGCTAGTCGCGCTAGCACGACTGCACGTCAAACGGGTGTTTAATTGACCTAATTTCTGTTGCTGTGGTCTGGTATCCACAGCCGAGGCCTTCATTTACATTGTCAGCTTCGGTTGCGAACTTCATACACTTAGTAGCTTGTTAAGTAGACTAGCTATCTACTGATATTACTTTGTTTACTATATTTGTTACTATTATGTTATGTTTATCAAAACCTGTGAACTCACAAACCTTGTGTTGACACTTTAGCATGTTTGTTTCAGGTTCTCAAGGTTCGTACGATTTGGGACATCTCATTCATGCATTTATCATCATATGGGTCAAATGAATAGTTTACAGTTTTCTATGAACTATCTTTAATTGGTTTGCGCGTGTTGCGCCATTTTAAACTAAGATTGATTATGCTTCCGTAATTATTCTTATGTTTACATTATTAACTCTGTTTTTGGAAATTTCAAACGTTAACGAGTAATAATGTTTTGTAATTGATGTGTTGTTTGGTGTAACTAGTGGCTGAGATCCTGGTATGTCACACGCCTAATGGTAATACCCCGTTGGTGAAAATTGAGGGTGTGACAGATTGGTATCGGAGCCAATAGTTATAGCGAACTAAATTAAAAATTGCATTTCATTTGCATTGCATTTTGACTATAGCCTGATGCCTTAGTTACACGCATATAGACATGTTTAGCTTTGTTAGCTGTTCTTGTTTGCCTTGCCTTGCTGGATTTGCATGCTGTTGCTCATTCTTGTGAGCGGTTCTTCGCAGGGATGACTTCATCTTCGTCTGCACCTTCTTCTTCTCTTTCTCGAGGAAAGAGACCTATTTATTACGATTATACCTCCACCTATGGGTCCGTACGAGTGGCCCATGCGCCCTAATAGTAATGTGGAGTTTGATTATGACCAGCCGTTTGCTATACCACAATACCCACCGGTTCATAAGTAGGAATACTATCCCCTGTATGTGACCCGATTAGTTCAAGAGAAAAATGTTCCTTTACCTCTTGAAAACCGGCCTCATACTAGGTACACTCCGGCTAGGAACCCTGAAGCCCCTACCCTACCTCCCCTTCCTTGTCCTCCCGAGCAGGCCATGGCTGCTATGGCAGCTACTTTACATCTCGAGCGTAAACGCGTTGCTGAGCTGTGGGATGATAACAGAGCATTGAAGAAAAGAGTGCAGGATTCGGCCGAGGAGATCAAGGAATTGAAGAGACGGTTCAATATACTAATGGATTATCGTAACAAGCATGTGGACCGCATCACTGGTCTGTTTAAGCATGTGGTTAGACGAGGTGGACATCGCTGCTAACTGTCAGCGACTTGATACTCTTGAGGGTCAAGTCAATGCACTAAATGCAGTACCGGAGCTTGACGAGGAAGATCCACTGGCGAACCACAACCCTAACCCTCAGCCCGCTCCTATTGGTAAGCTATACCAAATTCATTCCTAACATTAATGTTCTGTCAGTCTTGTTAAGCTATAACATTCATCTAAAATCCAAAGCCCTCATCTAAATCTGTTGCAGGTCAAGTAGTCTGTACTTTCAAGTCCTTTATGGACTACAAACCAAATCCATTCACTGGAGTGGAAGGAGTGGAAGGAGCCATAGGACTCTTGCGATGGTTTTAGAAGCTCGAATCAGTATTTGAGATGTGCAACTTCTTGGTGGCAAATCGGGTCAAGTACGCTACTGGCACTCTGGACGGAGCTGCCCTGTCTTGGTGGAACACCCGTGTACAAATGTTGGGTGTCAAGATTGCCAACCAGACTACCTGGGTGACTTTAAAAATCTGATGAAGGAGGAATACTGCCCTCCTAATAAGGTGTAGAAATTGGAAATGGAATTCTGGAACCTTAAGATGACGGGTTCTAAGATCGAGGCGTATACCACTCGTTCTCATGAGCTTGCTACACTATGCCCTAACATGGTCAACCCTCCTTCTTTGAGGATCGAAAGATATTTGCATGAATTATCTCCAGAAATCCAGGGCATGTTCACTGCTTCACGACCAAACACCATATAGGAGGAGATCAGATTGGCCCACAGGTTAACTGACCAGGCTGTCACGCAAGGTAAACTACCTTCGCATGGTTCTGCTTCAACCACCGCTGATGGCCATAACAAAAGAAAGTGGGAGTTTGGTCCCAATAACAAGCAGAATACTTCTTAGCAACAACCACAATAGTCCTAGAAGTTTGACAATTTCTGCCAGTCCAACCAAGCTCCCTCATCATCTCAGCATGGTAACGGTTATACTAGAATATTACCAAAGTGCAACAAGTGCAACTACCACCACAACGGGCCTTGCAACAAGAATACATGCGAAAGGTGTGGTAAGTTTGGCCACGCTGCTAAAAACTATCGCGTGAACCTAGCAGCTCAACAGCCAGTACATTAGGGGGAACAAAGAGGCTGCTAAGAGTGTGGTCAAGCTGGACACTTCAAAAAGAACTGCCCAAAGCTGAGGAAAAACAATGGCGATGGTAATGGTACTAACAACCGCAACAGCAACCGGAATGGAAATGGCACTGGTAATGGAAATGGTGGTGCTAAGGGTAGAGCCTTCGTCATGGGTTCAGGTGAGGCTCGAAATGATCCTTCTACTGTAACTGGTAAATTTCCTGTCAATGGTTGTTTTGCCTCTGTTCTGTTTGATTCTGGTGCTGATAGAAGTTTCATTTCGCATAAGTTCAGTCGATTTCTAGATGTTAACTCTATAGCCTTAGATATGGACTATACAGTAGAAATAGCTGATGGTAAGATCATAGAGTCTTCTCATATATACCGGGGTTGTAAGATAAGTCTGTCTGGGCACGATTTTGATATTGACTTTCTAGCTATTACGCTCAGTAGTTTCGATGTAGTTGTCAGCATGGACTGGTTGTCTAAGAACCAGGCCAAAATCATCTGTCGTGAGAAGCTCATTCGTCTACCCTTGTTTGATGGAGAGATACTCACGGTGGAAGGTGACAAGAGCGGTGCTGTGGTCGGCATTATCTCTTACATGAAGGCTCAGAAGTATTTAAAGAAAGGGCATTTGGCAATTTTAGCCTTAGTTACTAAAAAGATCACTGAAGAGAAGCGACTTGAAGATATTCCTATTGTTAAAGATTTTCCCGAGCTATTTCCAGAAGACTTGCCTGGCCTTCCTCCACACAGGCAAGTAGAGTTTCAAATTGAGTTGGCACCAGGAGCTGCTCCGATCGCTCGAGCGTCATACCGTTTGGCACCGAACGAATTACAAGAGTTGTCTAAGCAATTGCAAGAATTGCTATACAAGGGATTCATACATCCTAGCTCTTCACCCTGGGGAGCTCCAGTGCTTTTTGTGAAGAAGAAAGATGGAACTTTCAGAATGTGTATTGACTACCGGGAACTGAAAAAGGTTACAATAAAGAATCGATACCCTCTTCCACGTATTGACGACTTATTCGACCAACTCCAAGGATCAAGCTACTATTCCAAGATTGATCTGAGATCAGGTTATCATCAGTTACGAGTTCGGGAGGAAGATATCCCGAAGACGGCATTCCGGACTCTCTATGGACATTTTGAGTTCGCGATTATGCCTTTTGGACTGACCAATGCCCTAGTAGTTTTCATGGACCTCATGAATCATGTTTGCAAGCCTTATTTGGATAAGTTTGTCATTGTCTTCATTGATGACATACTAATCTACTCTCAGAATAAGGAAGATCATGAGGAACACTTGAGAATCATTCTGGATTTGTTGAAGAATGAACAAATTTATGCAAAGTTCTCAAAATGCGACTTCTAGATGCAAGAAGTGCAATTTCTTGTGCATGTGGTGAACGAAAGAGGTATACATGTAGATCCTTCAAAGATTGAAGCAATCAAGGATTGGCCGCCATCGAAAACGCCTACTGAAGTGCGGCAATTCCTTGGTTTGGCGGGCTATTATAGACGATTTATCGAAGGATTCTCAAAGTTGGCATAATTTTTAACTGCCCTGACTCACAAGGGAACAATCTATAAATGGAGCAGCAAAGAGGAATCAGCATTTCAGGCGCTTAAGGACAAGCTCTGCAGTGCGCCGATCCTAGCTTTGCCAGAAGGGACTGATGATTTTGTAGTTTACTGTGATGCATCCATCCAGGGTTTGGGATGTGTACTGATGCAATGCAACAATGTCATTGCTTATGCATCTAGACAGCTCAAAGTGCATGTGAAGAACTACATAATGCATGATCTATAACTAGGAGCTGTAGTGTTTGCCTTGAAGATCTGGAGGCACTACTTATATGGAACCAAGTGCACGACCTATACAGATCACAAGAGCCTCCAGCACATATATGATCAGAAAGAGTTGAATATGCGGCAACGATGGTGGTTAGAATTGCTCAATGATTACGGCTGTGCAATCAAGTACCATCCGGGTAAGGCTAATGTGGTAGCCGACGCCCTCAGTCGAAAGGAAACACCAAAACCCCGTTGGGTGCGCGCATAGCAAATGACCATCCACTCCGATCTACTAGTGCAAATCAAGGCTGCTCAATCTGAGGCCTTGAAGGTTGAGAATCTGAAGGCAAAATCCATGCGAGGCATGGAAAAATAATTAGAGATCAAGGCTGATGGAATCTGTTATTTCATGGAACGGATCTGGGTACCACAATATGGGAATTTACGAGATCTGGTATAGATGAAGCTCATAAGTCACGCTACTCAATTCATCCGGGTTCAGACAAGATGTACCAAGATCTGAAGGAGTTTTACTGGTGGCCGAACATGAAAGCTGAGATTGCCACCTATGTAAGCAGATGTCTAACTTGTTCTAAGGTTAAGGTGGAATATCAGAGACCATCCGGTTTACTTTAGCAACCGGAAATTCCAGTGTGGAAATGGGAGCAGATCTTGATGGATTTTATCATAAAGTTACCTAAGACTCCCCGCAGATGCGATACCATTTGTGTTATGGTAGATCGCTTAACAAAATCCGCGCACTTTCTGGCAATCTGAGAGACTGATCGAATGGAGAAGCTGACATGAATTTATTTAAGGGAAATATTCTCTCGGCATGGTGTGCCAGTATCTATCATATTAGATCGTGATGCTCCATTCACTTCTCACTTCTAGCAATCCTTGCAGCGATCATTAGGGACACGGTTGGATATGAGCACTGCGTATCTTCCGCAAACCGATGGTCAGAGTGAGTATATGATCCAGACACTGGAAGATATGTTGCGTGCCTGTGTGATCGATTTTGGTAGCAGTTGGGAAACTCATTTACCATTGGTCGAGTTCTCCTAAAATAACAATTATCACACCTCAATCAAAGCTGCACCATTTGAGGCACAGTATGGACTTAAGTGCAGATCACCTATGTGTTGGGCAGAAGTTGGAGAAATCCAACTTACGGGTCCTGAGCTTGTGCACGAGATGACTGAGAAGATTGTGCAAATTCGTAACCATGTGGCAGCGGCACTAGATCGACATAAGAGTTATGCAGATAAACTCCGTAAACCATTGGAATTTCAGATTGGTGATAAGGTACTTCTAAAAGTCTCACCTTGAAAAGGTGTAATCCGGTTTAGGAAACGGGGAAAGTTAAATCCATGCTACGTGGGACCATTTGAGATTATCAAAAGAGTTGGCCCAGTAACCTATCACCTGAATTTACCTGAAGAGCTCAATGGAACACACAATGTGTTTCACGTTTCAAATTTGAAAAAGTGCTTAGCTGATGAATCACTAATCGTACCCTTGGAGGAACTCGAGATTGATGAACAGTTACGTTTCATTGAAGAACTAGTTGAGATTATGGATCGAGAAGTCAAAACCCTAAAGCATAGCAAGTTTCCCATTGTACGCGTTAGGTGGAATTCAAAGCGTGGACCAGAGTTTACCTGGGAATGCGAAGATTAGATGAAAAAGAAGTACCCGTAATTGTTCAAAGATCAGGCATCCATTTCTTAAGGTATCATTCTTAAGATATCTTTTTTTAAATTTCGAGACGAAATTCCCTTCAACAAGGGAATGATGTCACAACCCTCGCGAAACCTTACAATTCTTCCTTATTGCCTTTGTTCTAGATTCACAGAAACCCTATTCTAATGTGTTACAAATCGTTGAATCTGGTGTTCGTCGTGAACCTGATATTCTAATTTTCGGAACGAAAATTCCTTCAATAAGGGGATGATGTGACACCTTGAATTTCAGGTCATCACGTTTAACTCAACTGTCCATTAACTTATGGTTTCTCGTTATCCGGTTATTCTTTGGTCATATGTGTTTATTTAAATTTCTACAAAATAAACAATCACTAAACAACTACAATTATTATTTAAAACTATATTACAACTCACTAAACAAACTATATTTTGCTAAACAAGTATAATTAGTATTAATAAAAATATATACATTGTAATTATATAACTATTGAAACAATTATATATTGATCTTGAACCTCAAGTGATACCCGACCCCCCTTACCTCTCGGATCATTCCGTAACCGACCACCTCTTCATTCTTAAAACCCCTTTCCCATCGCATGCTAACCCTAGCACTAACACCCACCGTTCACCTTTCGATACCCCCCTGTTGAAGCTGCAACAGCCTCCAATCGTGACCCTCTACTCTCTGCTCTCGGTTAAGATTCTCTCCGGAGGTAACCATACCTCTCGAAGCCCTCCTCTCTCGGCCAAACTACAACCGCAGCCCCGGTTCATCTTGGAGACACCTTTGTATCGATCGTTGATCATCGCTACTCGGTACGATTCTTACGTTCTTTCTTGATCATTAATTATGAGATTACGTACCGTTTCGAGTTTCCGGTCACGGTTAGTTCAATGTGAAATCATGTGCTCGAGTTCAAGGAGCTGCAGTAATCGGTCACATACATGTTCTGCGATGTATCTCTTATGTGTGTGCCTTCTTTGTATACTTATGTTTCTGTGGTGATACGGGTTGTTCGTCGGGTATGTGCGGTTACATATATATTTATATGTTTAGAGCTTTGGCAAGTTTCACCTCTTGGGTAGTCGGTTGTATTGTGGCATGTTGTTGTTGTGTGTTGTCACCATTATATGTGTTCTTGGTTGTATATATATGTATGTATATGTAGCCGTGAGTGCTTCTGCAGGTTATGATGGGGTTCATGGTAGTCTAGAATGTGTTGTTTATGTATATATTAATAGATTACAAGTTGTTGTGGATGTTGTTGTATGTGTGTGTTCTGCGGTATCTATGTGTGTGCGCATATACATGTATACGCGGCTGTTATGTGTATATTCTTTTGTGAAATTGCTTCCTGTTGTGTGTGTGTCCTTGTGTTATGCGATGTGGGTGTGTGTGCTTGTGTTCTGCGCACGTAAGTGTGTGTCGTGTATGAATTTTGTGTGAGTGAAGCATTGGTATGGGTGTATGTAGTACTTGGATATGTATAAAAATACATGTTATGATTCTGCATGGTGGCATGGTGACACGACTTGGGTTGGGAGTGTTGATGATCATATTTTTGATTGTTAACGCATTGGTGTGCACATGTTAACGGTAATGTCATGCATGTAACCGAACCGTAAATGTGAAACCGTACGACCATATCGTTAATATTTAATACTTTAACATTAATTATATATTAAATGAAATTCAGGTTAACCGGAACCCTAATATTTGTGCTTTCGTTTACTTGTTGCTGTGCATTCAAGGTGAGTTCTCAGCCCCACTTTACTTGTACTCTTTTGGGGGAGAGAAACATGTGTTCTAAACGTATTTTTCATTTGATCAGTATTACTGTAATGTCACTTGCTTACTAGGTTTATACCAACTTAAGTCCTCATTCTCGAACCGTTAATTTATGTACTTTAGTGAGGTAATTCTTAGTAGATCTATTGGGTTTGACAAACCTCACCCGGGCTAGTCGCGCTAGCACGACTGCACGTCAATCGGGTGTTTAATTGACCTAATTTCTGTTGCTGTGGTCTGGTATCCACAGCCGAGGCCTTCATTTACATTGTCCGCTTTGGTTGCAAACTTCATACACTTAGTAGTTTGTTAAGTAGACTAGTTATCTACTGATATTACTTTGTTTACTGTATATGTTACTATTATGTTCTGTTTATCAAAACTTGTGAACTCACCAACCTTGTGTTGACACTTTAACATGTTTCTTTCAGGTTCTCAAGGTGCGCACGATTAGGGACATCTCATTCATGCATTTATCATCATATGGGTCAAATGAATAGTTTACAGTTTTCTATGAACTATCTTTAATTGGTTTGCGCGTGTTGCGTCATTTTAAACTAAGATTGATTATGCTTCCGCAATTATTCTTATGTTTACATTATTAACTCTGTTTTTGGAAATTTCAAACGTTAACGAGTGAGTATTCATTGTCCATTTTTGTATGTTTTATTATTTAGGGAAATCATATGACACTTATACAATCAATTGTTAGTCATTGTTATTCCATTTCAAAATTTAATTCATGGCATGATATGTTATTACTTGTAATTATATGTGCATAGTTAGATAAACTAGATGATGACATAATGGTTTACTCATGCAATCATAGTAATAATGATAGATCTATTGGTTTGGTAAACCCATCCCATATGATTATTCGAGTGGTGAAAATAGATCTATTGATTTGACAAACCCACCCCATATGAATATTAGAGTGGTGATTAGAACCGGAGCCAATCAATCAATCATAAGTCTTCATATGCGGACCGATTCAATTCAATCATTTGGTTTGATTGTATTTGGTTTGTCTTTTATGTTATGATATTGCATTATAACTTTTGACATTGCCATTGTTTTCAATCATTTTAAATCAATCTATATATGTATTACAAACTTGTGTTTACTCATCGACTAATTCGTTAGCTGACTCATTACTTTTTCATATGATTTTAGAAATGCAGATTAGTGGACTTCTAAATTCACATATAGGGCTTGGACTTAGTCAAAATTAAAGACAATTTTGTTTATATTTACATGAGTTTTTATTTGCTTGTAATCTATTATTTAATTAGTATTATTCAATGAAAAAGACATTTAATATCATTTCAACTCAATTACTACCCTGTGCTATGAGCAATCGATTCACATTCGTCATCTCTGATGATTTCGTCGTCGGTTGGGGTGTGACAAGGGTCTTGTGTTATTTTAAGTTTCTATTTTCTGGATGTTTATTATCTACTCTATAGATAATTGTATTTTGTGAAAGCTCAGTGTTTTGGGTTTAGATTTTTTTTGTAAAGGTTATTTGTATGAACAAATCGGTTAAATGACAGTATTCAGTAGAACAACTATCAAGTTCAGGCCCATGCCACTATTGTGTCTATTTACTGTTTTGATTTGCTTCTTGTGTGTCGTTTGATATGGTTAAAGACGGGAAGGTTGTGACCGAGAAATTTAACGATTTTGATTTTATTTGGTGGAAAATACAAGTAGAAGCATTTTTATGTCAGAAGGACTTAGATGTGGTACTAGAAGAGAAACATGAAAAATGAAACAAGCTGATTGCGAATCAAAAGACCAAAAGGCTCAAGTGGTCATTAATTGGATTTGAAAAAGAGATATGCTTTTAACACCATGAAGGAAACAATGACTTGTGGTATGATGTCAGCTCTGTCGAATGTGTATGAGAAACCGTCTGTGGCTAATAAGGTGTTCTTTATTCGAGATCTAATGAAAACAAGGATAAAAGAAGGAAGGTCAGTGACTACTCACGTCAACAATTTTAATTCAATTTTAACAAGACTTGTATCTATTGTAATTAAGTTTGATGATGAAGTTCAGGCTCTATTGCTGTTATTGTCTCTTCTTGATAGTGGGTCCGGAACTATGACTACAATTTCAAGTTTTGTAGGGCCTCTAGGTTTCACTCTTGATGGTATTCGGGGATCTAATTTTGGGTGAAATTGTTAGAATAAGGAACTCGGGTGAGTTATCGAATAGTGAGCTATTAAATGTTGCCACGGGTTGGGGTAATAAAGGAATCGTGGGAGTCAGGGTATAAGGCCCCATTCCCGGAGACCTCACAGTTAGTCAATCATAGCATAATACATATAAAACATTATACATTTCATAAGATTAAGCAGCAGATTAAGTTAACAAAAACCTATTCATGCTTATAATTATTGTTGTCAAATAATACATCGTTGTAAGTTAGGTTACAAAACAATCAATTAGTTGCATTACAACACAACAAAATCAATTGCATGAATGGATGCCAGTCTTGCCCTGACGAGTAGCTTCCCTCGCGTGCCACCCTCAGCAACATTTACCTGCCAACTGAAAAATGCATAAAAGTCAGCGTTGCCGAGTGAGTTCTAGTTTTAAAACATTTAAAATACCTTGCGTATATATATCAAAATATCTTTTCTTTGAATTACTTCCTTTTCATAAAAGTCATTACTTCCTTACGTGTTCACACAACATACGTACAACAAGATAATATTCATCGTTCTCTTTCATCATTCATTTCGTACTTTCGTTATTATCTTTCACTTTCTACCAGACCAATGTGCAATACCCTAAACATTGTGCACGAAGCGGGTACTGGGTCAGAGTCTATAAATAGACCCCTAACATTCGCACGAAGCCTGACCCAGTACCAGGGCATGCCACAAGGGTCCCGTCAATCTCAAAGATTAACCATGTGTGCATCCTTCGGGTTAGCCAAACCACACACAGTTGAGCTAACGACAACATGGTCGTGCACGTCTATTCAATTTTCTTGCAAGAGTTTCATTCATTTATTATGTTCCACTTTTCATTATCATTAATCTTTCACTTTCATTATGATAATACTTTACGTATACGAGCATAAACACACCACGTAAAGCCACACAATAATACATAATATGGAACACAAGAACAGGCCATAAACAAGCGTGGAATAAACAAATACAGCCATCAAAACATCCCAGGGCAATTCCTTAAATTTCATTTCTTCCCAAAATTTCAAAATATTTTCTAAGTGTTCTAGGCGCATGAGCACCATGCAGGCGCATGAGTACTGCTTGGGCGCATGAATCCAACACTTAGGTGCCTGAGAACCAATCCTGGGCGCATGGGGTACTGTTCAGGCGCATGACTAACACTTAGGCGCCTAAGGAAATTTCTAGGCGCATGACTACTATATGGACGCATGGGCTGGTACTTAGGCTATTTTGGCAAAAATTCCTGGCGCATGGGAACTATTGGGGCGCATGAGCTTCACTTAAATTTTCTAAGTCAAAATTTCAGGCGCATGAGCCCTATTTGGGCGCATGACCAATAGTTATGCATATTTCAGACTTATTTTCAAAACCAAACTGCATATTAACCTATTCTTAACATATATCTATCATTCTAAGCATCAACAACACATATACAACCATAAAACACAAGCATACATACACAAATACATACGGGTACATATATAACAGTTGTAAAAATTTTTAAACATGCATTTTCAGCCCCAAGAAGTTTAAAACACATAAAAACCAGGGTCTTGAACTCACCTATGCAGCCAATAAGTAAAACTCCTCCAAACTTACGTGCACAAGAGTTCAAACACCTAAAAACACACCAAAATAAACAACCAAACACATAGAACACATAAAAATTGGTTTTAAGTATGAAAACCCAACAAAACCGAACCAAGAACACATAAAACACTCACCAATATGCGAATTTCAGCCTCTTCTTCCTGAAAAACCGAGAGAAAAATCTACTCTCTTTCTTCTTTCTTGTTCCAGTTGAAAAGCAGATGCAAAAAGGTGTTATGGGGACGGCCATACTCAAAATATATTAAAATATTTGAGTTTGTACCTTTTACACTTTGGCCCCTTCCACTTTGGTTTCTTTTCCTTTCTTTCAAGATACTTTTCTTCTTCTTTTATTTTTAACAAAATTTCGGGTGTTACAAGTCTACCCCCCTCAAAGTGGTTTCATCCCCGAAACCCGTCACTCTTCGAACAACTATGGGTAGTGGTGTCTCATTTCTTCCTCAGTCTCCCACGTAGACTCAGAACCCTTTCGGTGTTTCCACTGCACACGCATAAGTGGAACCACTTTATTCAGCAGTCTCTTCTCCTTCCGGTCGATGATTGCCATTGGTTGCTCTACATAATCAAGTCGTTCATCCACCTTGATGTCCTCCAATGGTACAATCATATCCTCATCTGCTAAGCACTTTCTCAGATGAGATACATGAAATGTCGGATGAATTCCACTTAACTCACCAGACAGTTCTAATCGATAGGCCACCTCTCCTACTCGTGAGATAATTCGGAAAGGCCTTATGTATCTTGGACTGAGCTTACCCCTATTTCTAAACCGGATGATCCCCTTCCAAGGTGAGACTTTCAACATGACCCCATCGCCCATGTTAAAATCAATCGGTCTACGCCGTTTGTCGGCATACGACTTTTGTCTATCTTTCGCCGCCTTCATAAAGGCTTTGATCTTCTCCAACTTCTCCGTCATAGCCTCGGTCACCTCAAGACTTCCCAACTCCTTCTGCCCGATGTCTCCCCAACACACGGGCTTTCTACACCTTCTACCATATAGCATCTCATATGGTGGTGTATCAATGCTGGCATGATAACTGTTGTTGTATGAGAATTCCGCTAATGGTAAGTGATCATCTCAACTTCCTCCAAAGTCAATCATGCATGCTTGGAGCATATCCTCAAGCGTTTGAATCGTCCTTTCAGACTGACCATCTGTCTGGGGATGGTAAGCCGTGCTAATGTGTAGCCTCGTCCCCATCGCATCATGGGATATTTTCCAAAACTTTGATGTGAACCGAGTGTCACGGTCCGATACAATAGACACCGGCACACCATGACGAGCTACAATCTCTTTAATAAAAATGATCCGCCAGCCTCTTGATGAATATGTCTCGCGGATCGGCAAGAAGTGGGCACTCTTTGTCAGACGATCAACTATCACCCATATGGCATCATATCCTCTTGCCGTACGAGGTAACTTCATGATGAAGTCCATGGTAATATGCTCCAACTTCCACTCGGGTATATCTAGAGGTTGGATCTTCCCCTAAGGCTTTTGATGCTCTGCCTTCACTTGCAAGCAAGTAAGGCACTTACTCACATACTCCACCACATCACGCTTCATACCCGGCCACCAGTAATCCTTCTTCATATCATGATACATCTTGGTAGCACCGGGATGAATGGAGTATCGAGTCTTATGAGCTTCATCCATGATCCGCCCCCGTAGGTCTCCGTAACGAGGGATCCACATCTGCCCGAAGTGGGTTCTGACTCCATGGGTATTTTCTCCCAACTCCATGACTAGACCTCTCATCCTTTCAGAGTTAAGGCAATCTTCTTTCAACGCCTCATTTTGAAATTCTTTGACTTGGGTCATCACGTCAGAGGTCATCACCAGTTGATAAGCTTTCACCCGGATCGGCTCAGGTCTCTCCTTTCGGCTGAGGGCATCGACCACTACATTGGCTTTGCCCGGGTGGTAATGGATCTCACAGTCATAATCTTTGATCAATTCCAGCCACCTCCTCTGCCTCATGTTGAGGTCCTTCTACTCAAAGAAATACTTTAGGCTTTTGTGGTCCGTGAAGATTGTGCACTTCATCCCGTACAAGTAATATCTCCAAATCTTCAACGCAAAGACCACAGCTGCTAGCTCCAAATCATGAGTGGGATAATTGACCTCGTGGATTTTCAGCTGTCGGGACGCATAGGCTATTACCCTTCCACGTTGCATCAACACGCAGCCCAGTCCCGAATAAGAGGCATCCGAATATACCACTAAATCTTCACTCCCTTCGGGTAATGTCAAGACAAGAGCTTGAGTTAATCTTGCCTTTAACTCCTCAAAAGCATCCTCTTGTTCTTGACCCCACACAAACTTCATCTCCTTGCGAGTCAATTTAGTCAAAGGAGAGGCTATCTTGGAAAAGTCTTGAATAAATCTTCTGTAGTAGCCCGCCAAACCCAAGAAACTACAAATCTCGGATGGCGTCTTTGGAGACTTCCATTGCATCACTGCCTCAACCTTCACCGGGTCTACCATAATTCCTTCAGAATTCACCACGTGACCCAAAAATTGGATTTTACGCAACCAAAAAGCACACTTAGAGAATTTAGCATACAACTTCTCTCTTCTAAGTGTCTCCAATACTTCGCGTATATGGCCGGCATGTTCTTCCTCATTTTTCAAATAAATCAGGATATCATCAATAAACACAATCATTGATTTATCTAACATTGGCCAACACACTCAATTCATCAAATCCATAAAGGCACCTGGCGCGTTAGTTTGACCGAAAGACATAACAAGAAACTCGTAGTGTCCATAATGCGTGCCAAAAGCTCTTTTAGGAATATCTTGCTCCTTCACCTTCAATTGATGGTAGCCAGATCGAAGATCTATCCTTGAGAACCAACTGGCACCTTGGAGCTGATCGAACAAGTCATCAATTCTCGATAGGGGATATCGGTTTTTCACCGTCAACTTGTTAAGTTCTCGATAGCCGATACACATCCTCATACTACCGTCC
Organism: Flaveria sonorensis; assembly: GCA_025506505.1. Lineage (NCBI taxonomy): Eukaryota > Viridiplantae > Streptophyta > Magnoliopsida > Asterales > Asteraceae > Flaveria > Flaveria sonorensis. The sequence goes on from CM046433.1 coordinate 22,454,014, forward strand.
TTCTTCTTCACAAACAGGACCAGAGCACCCCAGGGAGAGATACTCGGTCGGATGAATCCCTTATCCATCAACTCCTACAGTTGAACCATTAGTTCCTTCATCTCTGTCGGAGCCAACCGATACAGTGCTTTGGCAACGGGTTGAGCACCGGGTATCAAATCAATCTGAAACTCGATCTCACGGTCCGGTGGCACACCTGGTAAATCTTCTGGGAACACGTCCGGAAAGTCACACACTACTGGTACATCAGACAATTATGGTACCGACGCGTCCACATCCTTCACATAAGCCAGGTAGGTACTACATCCGCGTTTCATGCACTTCTCTGCCACCGCCATTGAAATCACCTTAGGAACCGTTGTCACTCGATTACCATAAACCGTCACTGAACTTCCATCGGGCGCAATTAATCGAATCATCTTTTTGCGACACATAATATTTGCCTCATAGGCTGCTAACCAATCCATCCCTAGAACTACATCAAATCCGCCTAGGGGCATCATAAATAGTTTAGCAGAGAACCTATGGCCTTCTAGTTCTATGTCACAATCTTCTATCATCTCAGAAATTCTGGTAGACTTACCAATAGCAGTTTCTACATCAAAGGGCTCATCAATACTCCTACTATTAACAGGTAACTTAGCACAGAAAGCAGCAAAAATGAAACTCCTACTATCATCATAATCAAATAACACAGAGGCACAAGTTTGGTTTACTAGAAACATACCTGACACGATATTAGGGTCCACCCTGGCCTCCTCCCGGGTCATCGTGAATGCTCTAGTGCTTGCCCTCTGTCCTTCATTCTCCATCCTCTTCTTTACCCCAGAACTCTCGGCCCTCGGCCTCTTGCAATCTCTACTCACATGACCTTCTTCACCATAGTTATAGCACCTCAACACCCTACAATCCTTTCCAATATGACCAGGCCTCCCACACTTGAAACATACCTTTGATCCCCTCTTGCACTCACCAGTGTGCTCCTTCCCATATTTGTCACACTTCTTTATCCCCGTGCTTGATGACACCACCCTTTGGTCGTCCATTCTCATCCTCTTGTTGTTTGGAGTGTAACCACTACGCCCAAACTGTTTCCCTTTCCAGTTCTTGGCACCACCACCCGTCTTGCTCACCTCAACCACAGCCACTTCCCTTTTATCATAGAGTCTTCCTGCCAGGTCCACTGCTGACCTAAAGGTACTCGGTCGGGCAGCAATCAGGTGTCTGTGGATATCCACTGGCAATCCTTGGATAAACCTCTTGATTGTCCGTGACACGGGTGTCACCTGGTCTGGCACCAACCTAGCCATTTCTTTGAACTTGGTGGTGTATTGCTGGTGGGCCATGGTTCCCGCCTCTAGCTACAGGAACTCCCTCTCAATCTTATCGAGTTCTCAGTGAGGACAGAATTCCTCAATCATTAATTTCTTCAACTCCTCCCACCTCATCTTTCTAATGGCCCTGCTGCCCTCGGCTTGGACAATATTGTCCCACCAACACAGAGCCGAGTCAACGAACAAGTGAGTGGCGAACTTCAACTTCTTGTCCTCCCTGCACTCACTAATGTCTAACACCGCCTCCATCTCTCTTACCCAGTGGTGAGCAGCGGCAACATTACCGTTGTCATCGAAAGTTGGGGGTTTGCATCTCTGAAATGCCCTATAGTTACACCCCTTGGTGGTTTCCTACACTACCACCACTTCCTCATCACTAGAGGCCGCCATTCCAGCTTTCAGCTCCTCCTTATCATGATCTTCTTCATTCCATCTTCTCCTAGCCGTGGTCCTTCCCTCCTTCTCCTTCTCCTTTCTCTCATCCTCCCGCACAGCACGGATGACTTTAGTCACTACAGACGGTAGGATGGTCTGCATGACCTGATGCACTTACTCCATAACTGCCTCCTTTACTGAGGCTCTTAAGTTAGCACTCTCATCCACACCCTCTGGATGATGAAGCCCAGGCTCAGCAGGACCCATTTCTGCAGTCCTTGTCTTGTTCCTTGTGGCACATGGCCCAGCACCACGACCACCTCGTACTCCTCCTCGGGAAGCTTTCGATGATCTACCACCAGCCATCCTCTAACACTATAAGATTCAAACACTAACACGGTCATTCAAGGTAATAGCTCAGTTTATGTTAAGTATAGTAAGTCCCTAATTACAGTGGCCAGTTGTGATTAGCCACTTACTTTACTCTTCATTCCCCGAGCATTTCCTATCCTGACTACATCAGTATTCAAATCTACTAAAAGCACATAAATCAAATAGCACACACATATAATACCGGTTAACATTAAGAAAAGAAATACCTGATGGCACGTAGCTACTTGGGTTGGCATCCCTCCATTCGGTCCTATTCTCAGTTTAAGTTTAGGTTTTGAAAATATTTACCCATTTCTCTTAAACTTTGGCTCTGATACCAACTTGTAAGGCTCCATTCCCGAAGACCTCACAGTTGCTCAATCATAGCATAATACATATAAAACATTATACATTTCATAAGATTAAGCAGCGGATTAAGTTAACAAAAACCCATTCATGCTTATAATTATTGTTGCCAAATAATACAGCGTTGTAAGTTAGGGTTACAAAACAATCAATTAGTTGCATTACAACACAACAAAATCATTTGCACGAATGGATGCCAGTCTTGCCCTGACGAGTAGCTTCCCCCGCGTGCCACCCTCAGCAACATTTACCTGCCAACTGAAAAATACATAAAAGTCAGCGTTGCTAAGTGAGTTCTAGTTTTAAAACGTTTAAAATACCTTGCGTATATATCTGAAAATATCTTTTCTTTGAATTACTTCCTTTTCATAAAAGTCATTACTTCCGTACATGTTCACATGTCATACGTACAACAAGATAATATTCATCGTTCTCTTTCATCGTTCATTTCATACTTTCGTTATTATCTTTCACTTTCTACCAGACCAATGTGCAATACCCTAAACATTGTGCACGAAGCGGGTACTGGGTCGGAGTCTATAAATAGACCCCTAACATTGCGCACGAAGCTTGACCCAGTACCAGGGCATGCCATAAAGGTCCCGTCAATCTCAAAGATTGACCCTATGTGCAGCCTTTGGGTTAGCTAAACCACACACAGTTGAGCTAATAACAACATGGTCGTGCACCTCTTTTCAATTTGCTTGCAAGATTTTCATTCATTCATTATGTTCTACTTTTTATTGTCATTAATCTTTCACTTTCATTATGATAATACTTTACGTATACGAGCATAAACACACCACGTAAAGCCACACAATAATACATAATATGGAACACAAGAACAGGCCATAAACAAGCATGGAATAAACAAATACAACCATCAAAACATCCCAGGGCAATTCCTTAAATTTCCTTTTTTCCCAAAATTTCAGAATATTTTCTAAGTGATCTAGGCGCATGAGCACTATGCAGGCGCATGAGTACTGCTTGGGCGCATGAATCCAACACTTAGGCGCCTGAGAACCAATCCTGGGCGCATGGGGTACTGTTCAGGCGCATGACTAACACTTAGGCGCCTGAGAAAATTTCTAGGCGCATGACTACTATATGGGCGCATGGGCTGGTACTTAGGCTATTTTGGCAAAAATTCCAGGCGTATGGGAACTATTGGGGCACATGAGCTTCAATTAAGTTTTCTAAGTCAAAATTTTAGGCGCATGAGCCCTATTTGGGCGCATGACCAATAGTTATGCATATTTCAGACTTATTTTCAAATCCAATCTGCATATTAACCTATTCTTAACATATATCTATCATTCTAAGCATCAACAACACATATACAACCATAAAACACAAGCATACATACCCAAATACATACGGGTACATATATAATAGTTGTAAAACATTTTTAAACATGCATTTTCAGCCCCAAGAAGTTTAAAACACATAAAAATCATGGTCTAGAACTCACCTATGCAGCCAACAAGTAAAACTCCTTCAAACTTGCGTGCGCAAGAGTTCAAACACCTAAAAACACACCAAAATAAACAACCAAACACATAGAACACATAAAAATCAGTTTTAAGGATGAAACCCAACAAAACCAAACCAAGAACACATAAAACACTCACCAATATGCGAATTTCAGCCTCTTCTTCCTGAAAAACCGAGAGAAAAATCTGCTCTCTTTCTTCTTTCTTGTTCCAGTTGAAAAGCAGATGCAAAATGGTGTTATGGGAGCGGCCATACTCAAAATATATTAAAATATTTGAGTTTGTACCTTTTACACTTTGGCCCCCTCCACTTTGGCTCCTTTTCCTTTCTTTCAAGATACTTTTTTTCTTCTTTTATTTTTAACAAAATTTCGAGTGTTACACAGGGAAGGAGTTCTTCTAAAACTAGGAAGAATGTAAAGTGTTGGAGCTGCAATGAGGTGGGACATGTTAACATTCAATGTTTAAATAAGAAGGAATTAAACACTGTTGTTGGGGATGTCTTTTTTATTTATGATGCGTTAATACTCGATGTGGTCTGGTTACTTCATTGGGAACTACATGGAACCTGAAGAATTTTAGGGTAATTTCAGGGCTGAAGAAGAAACTAGTTTCAGTTGACCAGCTGGATGAACAAGGACTGAAAGTAAGATGTGGTGATGGTAAATAGAGGGTGATCAATGACAATCTTGTTATTGCTCATGGTATAAAGAGTGGGTCGTTGTATATGGTTGAGGTATCCGCTAAGAGATGTATGACCTTCCCGGTTAAGCACAACAAAAGTTGGTTTTCTAAATATGTTACTAAGAGAGTTCATTTTGCAAACATAAAATCTAGAGCACGGATGTTAGGTGAACGAGTTTGAAAGTCTAAACCATTGAGGAGATTTGGAGACACTAGTAGCACGGGACATATTCCGGGTATAATTACAAAGAACCGCTGGATTTTGAAGGCTATGACTGAAAAATTCATTCCTGGTGACTGTTGGTTAAATTTGGAGAGTGATCATGATCGTTGGTGTATCTTTGAATATGGTGGAATGTCCAAACCGGTTGAGACAGAGGGTGATTCGTTAGCGGGACTAGCCACGACTGAGTTAGAGCTTTGGGGAGCTTCAACTTGCCTGGTACTTGATGATGAGGGCTACTGCAAATAGGAGATTTGACGGACTCTTAACTTGTTCTTTGAGAACCGGAGGCTTGAAAGACTTGTTTAATGATTACTGAAGTTACTGGACAATTGGATTGCTTTATGATTGAATGACGAGCTAGAATTTATTGCAAAGCCTTCAAATGGGAGATTGTTGAGTTTATGAAGGTTTTGAGTTTAGGCCCATAAATTGTTTTCTTGTTCACTAAATAAAACCCTAGCTACTCTCTCTCTCTCTCTCTATATATATATATATATATATATATATATCCATATTATGTATTTGTAATCTTTGTACCGAGCATAACATAAAAATACACTAGTTGCAGCCCGTGGACATAGGTCACCTTGACTGAACCACGTTAAATCCTTGTGTCGTTTTATTTCTTGTCTGTTTGATATTCTTTTGTGCTCATGTGTTGGTTTCACTACACCGCTTGAATCCTAACAATTCATAGGTTGCCTAATGTATTATAAATAGGTTTCAAATTTATGTAGTTTGAAATAAGTTTATGATGGCATCCACTCTGAAACTGCATAAAAATTTGCGCTTTGTTTGTGTCTAAAAGTAAAGCAGTCCACCATACTTGAATTTTGATTTGGGTTCGAGCCCTTGCTATCTTTTTTTTTCTTTTTCTTTCGATTTCATTTGCGTGAGTAGTTTTGTAGAAAGATCGATTATTATTCGTATTTGGGTTACGTTATGCGAAGACAAGTTAGACTTTTGTTTAGTAAAGCATACGAGGAGAAAGTGTTTTCTTTAACTTAGACACTATAATGTTTGCCTGTTTAAAACTAAGATGATTACAAGTTGGCATTCTTTGTTTACGGCATCTACGTTGACTCTTTATGACTTGGTAATAGATCAGTATATGTATGTTCTAAACTTTCAGGTGGTTTTGTTGAATATAGCTGAAATATTTCATTTCTTAGAATTGGTAGCCACATGTGGCTTTGCAGCGTTCGAAACTTTTATAAACTTTTTTCCTGTGGTTTAGCGCGCAACAACTCGCGCGGGCATTTTACTAGTTTTAGTATACATGTAGAATATGACCTGCAAGGTTTTGTTCATGCAATGTGTGTGGTGTTTTGTTTCAAGAACGACAAAAGTTTTGCCTCTTTTCAGTTTAGTTTAACAACTTGAACCATCTCGAATTCATTGAAGGCACAATTTTTTATATATTTTAACTTTAAGAGACTAATTGTAAGGTTGCTTTATTACAGATTAGGCTCTGAATTGAGTTACGTCTATATATATATTTTTCCTAATACTAGGCTTAATTTACTGCTTATCATTAGCTTCAAAAGCTTTGAATTTATAAACTAGAGAAGTTATTAATTACATTTTTCCTCTAGTCTTGAATATTATAAGTGCAGTGTTTGAATGTAAAATCATTGCTAATTTATCTTGCTACAAATGTATTGTTTTTATGTTTTGTTTGTTCATCATAGGTACCAACAACAGTAAAGATTAAAAAAGTTTTTTAACATGGCTGCTAAGCCATATAAAGAAGGCCGACTCTTTTGTAACACAACTGTTATCCACATATTGTTAATACGGCAGTTGTAGCATAACAAATCTAGGCATAACTATAATGCACATATACACCAAGGTAACTAAATATATAGATCCCCGCTGCAATGCGCGGCATGGGATAAAACTATAGTTTCATTAACCAGGTAAATTAAGGCTTGAAGATTTGATGAGACTAAAGAAGGGGACCCACATCAGAGGCTAGTTCATCATGAACACCCACACTCAACTGAAGATCCAATGTTGCTCGCACGCTCGTCGGATTCGATCCATTCACCTTACCCCAATGGATATCCGGCCAAAGCTACTAGAGGCCATGGACAAGCTACTTTCTCTAATGCAGGTCGTGGGCCTAATTCATGGGGACACACCCAATTCCATCAACCCAATGTGGTCTTTACACAACAAGCCCAACCTACCATGGTCTTCTCATAACAGCCCTACACTCAAACCCCATGGACTCCACCACCTCAACCTTACCCATCCTAGCCGGCCCACTATATACAACACCATTAGGCCCATCTCACCCAGGTTTCGGCCCAACAAATGGAAATGCTCTCTGCCCAAGTGATATTGGTGTTGCACTCTCAAACATGAGCTTGAATTATAACGACCCTCAACGGCTCAACGGATTATGGACACCGGGGCTTCTACTCATATCACATCCTAACCAGGTAAAATTATTTCTCCAAGTTAATGGTCAACATTTACACGTTAATGGTTCCGGTAATGGCTTATGCACCCTCTCAAACAAAACCTTTAAACTAAATAACATTATTCGCTCACCATGTGTCATTAAAGATCCGTTATCTGTACATAAACTTACTATTGATAACCAAATTTCCATTGAGTTTGATGCTTTTTGGTTTTTCTTTTAAGGACCTCAACGAGGACACATCCTTTCCCGCCATAATAGCAGTGGAAATCTATATCCTTTTACCAAACCTGAATTCACCTTCTTGTCATCAACTTCTCATCCACCATGGCATGATCGGCTCGGACACCCAGAGCGAACGTATTAAGCTTCCTTAATCGTCATTTTAGTATTAAATGTAATAAAACTCTTGAGTCAACTATTTGTTCTTTTTGTCAATTTTCAAACAGTAAACGATTACCTTTTGTTGATTCTATTTCTAGTACTTTTAAACCATTTGATATTGTGTACTGTGATTTGTGGACTTCTCCTATTCAAAGAAATTCTATTATAAATATTGTATGGTTTTGCTTGACAACTATTCTCATTACGTTTGGGTCTACCCACTTAAATATAAATCTGACGTTTTTTTTTCACATCTGTCAAATTTCACAAACTTATCCAAACCCAATTCCACGTACCTATTAAAACATTTCAATGAGATCTCGGGGAGATATTGATAAAAATAACTTCAAACCATTTGCCGATCAAAATGGTCTCCTTTTTCGGTTTTCTTGCCCGCAAACTTCCCAATAGAATGGTCGATCAAAATGAATGATCCATCTAAATGACATCATTCGGGCTCTTTTGGTTCATGCCCGTCTTCCACCCATATTTTGGGACAAAGCTCTCCACATAGCAACCTACTTCCATAACATATTACCCACCACCTGCCTACATTTTAAAACACCCGCTTTTGCCCTCTACTTACGCCAAACGACATACGATACATTCGTACTTTCGGTTGCGTATGTTACCCCAACTTGTCCGCCACCTAAACGAACAAACTCTTACCCTGATCCACCCGTTGTGTCTTTTTTGGTTATCCATCTGACTTCCGCGTACTGACACTATGACCCCATCATCGGTCAGGTGCATATCTCCCGTCATGTGGTCTTTGATGAAAGTTCATTCCCTTTCATCAAACTATCCTCCTCCACATCTCACAAATTGCTTGATGATCCTACTCCTATCACGCCTCAATTTTTCCCCTTATTGTACCCTACTACCACTCAAACCAAAACCATCAATAATCCCACCACAACCATAACTACCACCCCAACCCATCTTTTTACCGAACCCACTTCTCTCTCGGTCACCCTCAACACCACTACATATCATATTGATCCTATCCCCAACCTTTATTCGACCTAGAACCCACCTACCATTCCACTCACACCATCACAAATGACCAACTGATGCAAACTCGTGCCAAAACAAGGGTCATTAAACCAAATCCACGGTACAATCTAGCTGTTACAACTAATATTTCAACGGTCCCAACCTCACCTTCCAAAACTTTATGCAGACGATATTGTTCTTACCGCCAACCACCCTAAGCTCCTCAATCGGATTATCATACAGTTATCAACTGAATTTGCTATGTATGACTTAGGGTCTCTCCATCACTTCCTCGGCATCACTGTTACGAGGGATCATAATTCTTTGTTCCTCGCTCAATCTCAGTATGCTCGGGGACATTCTCCACCTGGTTAATATGTCTGCATGTAAGCCATGTCACACACCTATTTACACAAACTCAAAACTAAGTGCTACTGAGGGGAACCTATTACCAAACGGTACCTTATACTGTAGCTTAGTTGGAGCACTTCAGTTGCTTACCATTACCTAACCAGATATGTCATATGCGGTTCACAAGATCTGCTTGCTCATGCATGCCCCGGGAAATGCTCATTTTAGCTTTCTAAAATAGGTATTACGATACATTCACAACACCATTGATCTCGGATTATGTCTTTCTGTATCTCCCGATAATTCATTGGTTGCATACTCTAACGCTGAGTGGGGGGTGGGGGTGGGGGTGGGGGGTTGTTCGGATACACGCCAATCTACATCTAGGTTCCTGTATTTTCTTCGACAACAATCTTATGTCCTAGTATCGAGGGGTGGCGAATGCCATAACCAAAGCTACTTGCATCCGGAATCTTCTTCTTGAGTTCCGAACTCCAACACAAAAAGCCACAGTAGTTTTTTGTGACAACGTCTCAGCAGTCTACTTGTCTGGGAATCATGTTCAACATCAGCGTAGTAGGCTTGTAGAAATGGATATTCACTTTGTTCGTGAAAAGGTTCAGCTGAGCCAAATTCGAGTACTTCACATTCCATCATCTAATCAATACACAAACATCTTCACCAAGGGTCTTCCAAGATACTTATTTGAGTCGTTTAGATCCAGCTTGAACATTTCTGCATATCCATGTTCAAACCGAGGGGAATATTAGTGGAAAATATTATGTTCATTTTAGTATTTCATTGTGATTGATTTAGTCATTATAATGATCCTCAATTATATGAGCCTGTTGTTGTGTACGTAGGCTATTTATATGGTTGTAATCTATTGAGTGATTCATTCAATAAAATAGCAATTCTTCATATTCTATCAAATTCCTCTCTTTTTCATGTGTTGCCTTTTTATTTCAACTACTATACGTCTCTACTCGATGATATTATGAATGGTCAAACTACAAAAGAGAGAAAATGTAATATACCTTAAATTAAAGAAATTTGGCAGGCCGCGGACCCTCAGTAGATCCTCCTATGAAAACTGCATTATTGTGTTGACACTAAAAACCATCGATTTTAAGAAGATTTATTTGCCTATTAATTATGTAAAACTGCAAATTCACAACTAAAAACATAAATGTGTATATAACAAATTGAAATGTTGAAATATATGACGTTTTCAATTCAAGTCCAAACACAAGATATGTATAAACATTAAATTTTTTTTTTATGTTTTTATTACAACCTGAAATTGTTTGAGCTGGAATGTAAGTGTATGAGTTGGGCTTGGGCTTAAGGCTAGTTTGGGCTAAAGGTTGCTATGGGCTAAAGGTTGCTATGGTAACAAAATATGATGATTACATTTCAATTCGGCCAGCAAGGGTCAAGTCAACATACATATAAAAAACAAATGGGCTCTTGGTTGAAGGGGTGTGAAATTATTTTATCAACACCAGGTCGCCGTCCAGAACAAATCTCGTTTTTTTCTCAATGAATTCGTCATTAGTTTGTTGGTTTTTAGGTTTTTCGTCACAATGAGGAAAACCTGTGTCTGATCAGTCTTTAGATTTGTTGCCCTTCAATCTTGTCCGTCAGTCTTTTCATTGTTTGATCGAGTTCTATATTTTCTTCATGTTTCAAGCTTTGACAATTTGTATTAGTTGTTATTTTCTGGTATCAAACATTTGGCTTGGGGTTGGATGAACTAGGGTATACCATTTCCGACATGAAACTTGATATTTACCTTTAAGTTATGAGATTAAACACATTATGCTAAAAAAGCACACAAACTAACATGTCATCCCGTAAACATGTTAAGTCGACCTTGAACCCCTCTGTTTAGTTAAGTGTGTTTGCATGTTCAACTCAAAATTGAGCCAGGTAGTTTAAACTGCACCAGTTCTACAACTTTCATGTTAGGATTTAATGTTTTATCATGTTAAAAATTTGCATCCGTGCTAATATCGACCTTTAAGTATGACATGTCAGCTACTAGTTCAACATCAACTTTAAGGTGGAAACTTCATAAATGAAATGTCTAATAAAAATAACAAAATGATCCAATTTATAATTTATAATATACATATAAGACTAGCTTTAGTAAAACCATGTATTACACGGGTTAAATAAATAAAATATTAAATAATATAAAAATTATTAATTATAAAACGATGTATTAAAACATGATATGATTGGAATTACTACGAGTAATAAGTATAAGTAATAAAATAATAATATAAATTTTTTAAATATTTTTGTTTTTTTCAAAGATAAAGTAAACATTTTGTTTCAAAACAACGTTTTAAAAAAAAAAATTTAAATTTTTTTTTCTTTTTTAAAAATTTTCTTACAATAACTTTCTATTTTAATTATTTTTTTATAAAAAATTTACTTTAAAAAATCAATTTTTAAATATTACGTAAAAATAGTTTGATTTTTTAGAAAAAAAACTTTTTATAGAAAACTATTTCTATAGAAATAACATTAATAAAAAAATCTCTTTCTTAATTTATTAAATAACTAATTATAATATAAAAATAAATAAATAATATTATTAATAATTAATTTAATTATTTAATAGCAGAAATAAACGATAAAAATTTGATAAAAATAAATATGGTGCTGATACATGACACCATCATTTATTCATTTATTGGTGACTGTAGTGCCCGCACATGACTTGGCCACGTGGCAGCCCCTATTGTGCCATGCCACCTTTTTATTGGTTATTTTTTGTTTTGACAATTTTGATCTGTTGGTATATATTTTAAGCGGAAAAAAATAAGAAAGTTGTTCTTTTGGTTTGTTGGTAAGTCCACTCGGAACAGATCACTGATTCGAATACCCTAAGTGCTTTTATGCCTGGTTCGAAGATTTATGTGTTTTTTATTTTTTAATTTTTTCCCTTTTATGTTTCTATTGTTTTTTTTAATTACCGGCCGTGCGTTGCAGAGGCGTCATACGCAGCGTGATAAAGTATGGACTAGCAATCGAACTGACCTGTCTCCAAATTCACATCGAACTGTAAAGTAATACGAATTTATACAATTGAATGAGAATTATTTTATTTGTTCTGACAATTTTTCAAACAAAATGCCAAAGCATTGACCAAGTCAAAGTTTACAGAAAAAAAACATAGTTACAATCGTCCCAGTTGGTTTCCGAACGAAATTGACGTTGAGTAACTTGAATCTATACTGTTAAATGAAAACGTTTTATATTTGACCTAACTCATTTCTGAACAAAACTTACGTCAAAACGTAGGCGAAAGTCGAATTATCGATCATCTTAAAGCATGTATAAAAATATACATCAAAATGATTTATATTTGACCTGACTCGTATTAATGGGTATCTAAAAATACGAACGTAAGAAAGTATTTTTTTAAGTGAAAATTGTAATGTGGTAAACCCGAAATTTTAGAAATTTAATAGGGCAAATAATCATGTAAATATAAGTATGAATAAGTATTAAATTAACTATTTGTACTTACTTTTTAAAAATCAAAAGTCTAGTGTTCAAAGTGTGAAAAGTTGAAAATGTATTTGCTTTTATGTGTGTATAAGTATGAATAAGTATTAAATTAACTATTTGAAGTTATAAAAACCAAAAGTCTATATATTGTTCAAAGTGTGAAAAGTTGAAAATGTATGGTAGCTTTTGAGTTTTTTTCTAATATAATAATAATAATAACGATAATAATAATAATAATAATAACGATAATAATAATATAATAATAATAATAATAATAATAATAATAATATAATAATAATAATAATAATAATTTTGTTGTTTTTTTGTTTTTCTTATGTCTCATGTTACGTTTATGTATATAATCTTAACTCAATACTATATAAATGTTTATTGAATTACCTTTTTATTTTCTGGTTTTTACCACAGTAACAATATGTTTTACTAATTTACGAATATACCTTGCTACGACTACCGTTTTATCCATTGGTTATACAAATACTCTTTTTAGTGTTTTTGTGACCAAAACATTGATTGGTTCTCACTATTTAACTGTGTTTTTTTAATAATTTCAATTTTATATGACCTTTTAAATAAGAGTTAATTACACGATTCGTCCCTGTGATTTGCTTATATTACAATATTAGTCCCAACTTTTAAAAAATTACAGGTTTGGTCCCAACTGTTTGTCAAACCGTAACATGATTGGTCCCTAACACTAACTTCTGATAAATGCTTTAGTTAATTGGATTTAAAAAGACTAAAATACCCCTTATTATTAAAGTAATACTAAAGTCTATATATTAATACATGTAGGGCCCACTTTTATAATATATTAATTAATATCATCTATACTATATTATAATGCACGAATGAAAGATTTCGGCTAAAGTTAAGAGATTTGTAAATTTTAAGCGCAAGGTACAACCTAAAAATCAATTTAATAAGGGTAATTATGTCTTTCTAACGCTACTAAAAAAGTGAAAATTTAAATTTATTTACACATAGACCCTTGTATCTTTAATTATATACATTTTTTTTTTCATATTTGTTACAATATGCTTAAAAGAAGGAATTCAGTTTTTTAAATATAAAACTAACCAGAGATGAATACCATAATAAAAAGTGTCGCATGCGCCGCATCGCGCGGGCACGTTACTAGTATATATATACATACACAGCAAAAGTCAATATACATCATCTTCTTCAACATCTTGAAGATAAAATCCATCGCCGACACCACCATCGTCGCCCCCCCACCGCCTGCCCACCACCACCTGCGCACCACCGCCTGCGCACCTTCATCATCTACCGCCAAACCCACCCCATCCCCTTCCCCTTCTATTAGATTAGGACCACCACCCGCCGGCGCACCACCACCTCGACACACACACACCAGATCGAGCACCACCATGGCACCATCCCGTTCACCTCCGGCAGACTGTTCTCCACCACCGCACCTCCACATCGACCATCACCGTTCTCACCTCCTCGCTCCCCTGCTACCACCATCGCCAAATTGAAACAGAAGCACCCAATTCAAAACTAGATATGGAGAAGGAGGAATGATGATAGTCGATGGTGCGATGTTAATCGACGATGGTATTGGTTGACGGTCGTGCAATGGTGATGAAGATGGAGCGATGATGATACACAGCCGCTGGAGGTGTGGCGATATCTGGTCGCCGGTTGTGGCAAGTGGTGTGCTGGTCAAGGTGTGGCGGTGGCCGGTGACAGAGGACAAAGTTGGAACTAAATATCGATGATGGAGATGATGGTTTCGAGTCTGTATGTGTGTGTATGTATATATATATATCTATATATATAGAGAGAGAGTTAATTAATTTAAAAGAAAAGGGCCCCTCATTTATTAATATATATATATATATATATATATATATATATATATATATATATATATATATATATATATATATATATATATATATATGTGTGTGTGTGTGTGTGTGTGTGTGTGTGTGTGTGTGTGTGTGAGTTTTAACAAGGACATTTTGGTATTTTCACTTTCACTTACCAAAAAACTTAATAGAAGTTAGACTCAAGTACCATTAGTTTTATGTTTTGATAAACAGTTGGACCAATAATGTAATTTCTTAAAAGTTGGAGTCAATATTGCAATATGAACATACCACAGGAACTAATCGTGTAATTAACTCTTTAAATCATAACATGGCGACATCTTTTTGGGTATGTTATAATCTTATTGTTTAGTTACACGAAACACCTCATGTGTTATTAAGTTTGTTACCTTTTTTTACTAACATTCTATTTCCTGGAACTTTTCCGCCACAATGAGTTCCCGCATCAACACGTGGATTATAATCCAAGTTAAATTTAAAAATATGAAAGTAACCGGGAAATGAGTAAGAGGGATGTGATGAGTCTGAAAATTGACAAATCTTTTCACTTAAAAGAAGTATAGTATTACTTGGTTTGTTTCTGCTTACATATATGATTATTTAGATGAAAAGTAGAGAACCAAAACAACACCTAACACTTAGACAAAACAAGAGATTTCAGGTTTATTTGATATGAGCCTAATTGTATTAATCGTCTTTTGGGTCTTGAGGAAAACTAGTTATTTGGCAAAGGAGACAGACATATTTGCCATATCCATTTGATGTTTGAGGAGCAAGAAGAATCAATGTCCAAGTCCAGGTGGATGAGCTCCATTATCTGGAGGTGGAGTTACAACAGCTGTTGGGCATAAATAATCAGATAGAAGTTAAATCGATCAGTGAATCTAGTCAAGCATGAACAATAAAGCATCGGACAAGATATATCAATACAAACCTTGCAACGTTCTACAAGCGCTCCATGCAGATGTTTGGGTGACAGTTGCCAGAATAGTTAAAATCAAGATGCAATATACAATGGCAACAAGTTTGGGTTCCATTTCATCAACTTGAGTATTTCTTGTGTTTTGTTTGTTTATTATCATCAATTTGAACGGTATATATACTTTCCTAAACATGTTTAATTTATAATATCGATCATTAGTAAATATTTTTCCTTACATTAAAGGTCAAACATGAGATGTGTTCTATCATGCAAATAGATACAGTGATTGAAAATAAAGTGTGAATATTTATAATTATATTATTAAAATTGCTATTAGTAAAAAACTAAAGTTAGAAGTATCATTAGTTAAATTGTTAATATGAATTATAGTTGATAAATAATAATAGTCTAGCTTACTAAAATTCATTTACCTAATTTTACTCTACGTACTACCTACAACGACTAATGTTACTCTACTAAGTCCATTTTGCATAAATTTTACTCTACTAACTTTTTTTAACGACTAATGTTCTACTACTAACTTTGTGTAAATTAATGAAGATACTTTTGTAGGATTCCATCAAATTTGGTTTTCAAGAAAACTTATTTATCATGGTGTTAATGAAAACGCAAGTAAAATGGAGTTGAATTGACTTGGTACACCTTTCGCATCCCTTTCAGCTCGTCAAATACGACAGAGAAAATATTGGCCAAAACAATTTAAGATGTTTATGCTTTGTTTTAATTACAACAATAAAGATGGTTTATCAACTAAAATTCCTTAACTACTTTTTATATATAAATAATTTGACTTAAAAAAAAACTTATAATATTGTCTTATTAACCATTTATACATGCACTTTATAGAACTAGTGGATTAGACCTGCGCTTCTTCGTGGTTTAATTTTGTATGTATATGAGAACGCCGCAATGAAGATTTTTATGGTTATTTAGATTTTGATGACTTATATAAACAGTTGGATCCTCGTGGATATCTACGTATGTTTTATCGATTTATTATTGTTAGGTCTAGAACTCTTGTATAGGTTTAGATGATAAAAATCACTCTTGTAATCATTATTGTAATTATTGTTTTTGATGATATAAAATGAATATATTTTATTATAATTGTGTTTATGAGTTAAATAACATTTAATTTGCACTTCATAATATATTCATCGATGATATAATATATTTCAGAATGTATGTGTGAATGTGCAGGAAACATTAAACTGTGTCAATTTGGAAAATTGACCAAGTGTTGGAACAACTGGGAATGAATAAAGTGTTCTTTCGTAGATGTTCTTGGGAACATAACTGAAGTGTATATCCGTGGATCTCATGCGGAAGAACAACTTCAGCTGAACAAGAAAAGAAGTGAAGCTGCTGGAGGGATTGCTGCGGAAGACAAGAACTCCTGCGGAATCACAAGAACAAATACTGAAGAACAAAGTGTTGCTGCGGAAGACTAGTTACCTGCGGAAGAGTAAATTCATGCGGAAGACCAATTAACTCAGAAGTAAACATCAAGTCAACAAGTCAATGTGGCAGAACAACAACAACATTAATGACGATGAAAGACTTATTATTCAAGCGAATATTCCACGTCACATCAACAAACTTCATTGATATTAGATTCATTGTAAATCTCAAATTCCTAAGCCGATAAACATGGCGAGGATTTGGATAAGTTTAATTAGCTTAATTATATCAACAAAATAGCTAGCAATAGAACATAATTAGATCTCTATATATATAAACGAGATCAACAACATAGAACATACATAACAACAGTTAAGAATCATTAGAATCATCAGTATTATATTCAAGATCAGCAATATCAATAGCAACAAGAAAGCATTACGATCAATATTATTGAGTTTACTTGGCTTGATTATTCTTATTCTATTTGTTTGATTGGTTGATTTTAGTGCTATTCATAGATTAAACACCAAGTATTGATAATTCCGCGATCAATACTTGTTCAAATCAATTTTGATAATTTCTGAACGATCCTTGGATTCACAGGTGGTATCATAGCTTGGTGCTCATTGATCCAAATCAATTGATCTATCAGCTTTGATTTGTTTAATCGATTTCTGCTAAAACAAAATTATTGCTTTCTAAATAAAATTAATTATCATGAGTAATTCAGTTGTTGGTGCCTATCAACCTCCTAAACTAGAAAACAAATATGATTTTAAAACCTAGAAAATCCGATTCAGGAATCATGTTAATTACACAGATTCTAACTTATGGGCTTCGATTACCTAAGGACCTTATATCCCACATGCCTTAGGAGCGGATTATAAGGATAATAATCAACCCATTAGTTTAAAGAATCTATCACCTGATGATGCCAAGAGAGTCAAGATTGACATCAAAGCTTATAGTATGGTTACTATGGCTTTGCCTGAAGAACTCTTGATCAGGTGTGAATCATACAAAACAGCTAACTCGTTATGGAAAATCCTACACAATCTGTGTGAAGGTAGTGACGAGATTAGAAGCATAAAGAAGGATACTCTCCTTGCACAATATGAAACATTCCATCATATTCCAGGTGAGTCAGTCCTTCAACAATTGCATAGATTCAGCAACTTGTTACAGAGATGAACATCCTTGAACTTAAGTACAGCAATGAAGAATTGAATAAAAAGACGCTTCATTCTTTGCCTGAAAACTGGACACAGACTGTGTCCATGTTTAAAAATACTATTGATCTAAAAACAATAGGTCTAGACACTCTAGTGGCAAAAGTAGAAGCATTGGAGCTGGATGAAAAGACAAGAAACAAAAGTGTGAAAGCACCTATAGCACCTTATCAATTCAAAGAACTGAAGAATACTAGCAGTGCATTCATCTGTAATGAAGATGAAGACAACTCCAGTAATGAAGGTGAACAGGAAGGAGAAACAAGTTTCTAAGCAGGAAAGTCTTCAAAATCAAGAACTCAAAGCAATCAGCACAAACAGACAAAAGGAAAGGCTGATGAATCCAAAAGCAAGAAGAATAACAATCAAACAGAACCAATTACTATGGTTCTGGAGACTAAAGAACAAAAAGCTACCTTTGCAGCTTTTAGCTCAAGCTTTCAGGCTTATCTAGGAAGCACCTTGACTCCTACTCACTTATGTTAACAAGATCTAGAAGAACTTCATCCTGATGAAGTGGAAGAGATGGATCTGCAATGGCAAATGGCAATGATTGCCTATAGAGCCAAGATGTACATGAAACGAAACAAAGGATTTTCTGTTGGAGGAAGAACAACAAAAATTGGTGTAGATAAGTCCAAAGTGAGATGCTTTAAGTGTAATCTGTTTGGACACTTTTCAAGGGAGTGCAATAATAGCCAACAACAGTCATCTGACTCAAGACAGCCTAGTCAAAGGAGTATCACACAACCAGTATTAACTAATGAATCCCCACCAAACAATACAACAGGTATCTCTAACACTAAAGAAACTGGTTTAATTATTTTGCAGAATGGTACTTGTGATTGGAGCATGTATGAGAAGGAAGGACTTGCTGAAAACCAAGCTTTGATGGCCAATATGGCAAACAAAGTCCCTCCAATGGCCATTGAGGTAAGAGAAAGGTTGTGTTCCCCTTCTTGCATAGATAAAGTAGAAAGATATAGAACACATGCTCGACAATTGGCTGATAAAGTAAAAGAAACCTTACTCTTAAATGAATCTCATGTAAGAGAACACAAACTTTATCAAGTCAAAATTAATTCTTTACAAAAGGATTTAGATAAACTTGTATCTGAAAAGTACAATCTAAAAACACAAGTTAAGCATCTGACTACATCTTTAACCAAATCTATGTCAGAACATGCATCTACTGAGGTGAAACTGCAAAAATTCCAATTGTCATCACAACAGTATGAGAAACTGTTAAACTCTCATATTGAGTCTAAGAACAAGTCAAGATTGGGATTTCATGCAGTTGCACCACCAGTTACCAACAATTATATTCCTTTACCTGAGTCAATGACTAACAGTTTATCTAATCACTTCATACCTGAGTCATCAGATAAATTTATAATAATACTGAGTCATCTGAATCTAGTTCATCAGACTCCGAGCTGTCAGAATTTGATTATGACAATTATGATGACTTAGATGAAGAGGCTGAGACTAATAATGCTAGGTTGGGAAAGGATAAAACTGTGTTAAAAGAATATTCAATTCCAAAGGTACTAAATAAACTTAAACTACCCTATCCACCAAAACAAAGAAATCTGCTAAAGATAATCCACACAAGAATTGAGCAATTAAATGAAGGCATACATGCATTCAATAAATTAAATAAAGAAAAGTCAGCAAAAAGAGGATCAGGAGATAAGAACAAAACTTCCACAGATCATCTGCGGAAGAAATCAGAACAGACCAAGAAAAAGGTCACAAAAGATACAACACAAGAACCTTTTGATATCATGTCCGGAAGAGGAAAAGACTCATCAACAGATAAAATTGATAAGGAATTAAAGAAGCAAAAATGGATGAGCAAGAAGAAGGCAAAGAAAAGTAATAAATCTGAAAGTGAAGATGAAGTTTACTGTAAATGGTGTGACGTGCATAACCACAGCACAAAAGAATGCTACTTCAGCAGCTATTACTCAATATGCAACATGAACAATCACATGACTTCAGTTTGCTACTTCAACAAATATTGTGCAATATGCAACAAAAACAACCATACTACAAAGGAATGCTACTTCAACAAGAAGAACAAAACAAAGATCATCAAGACAAAGAAAGTAGATACCTCTGAGTCAGACTCATAATTTTCTGAAGATGATAGAGATTCAAACCAAAAGAAACAACAATAAAAACAGAAAGTTACTAAGAAAAACAACAAAGTTGCTGATGTAAAATTAAAGAATAAGAAGAAGAAATCACATGTGCAAAAGAAAGCACCACACAAAAAGGTAGCACTTGAGGAAGAAAACAACTTCTTTGATCACTTTGACAAAGGCAATGATGTGCCTAAGTCCAAAGCAAAGGATGCAGAAACATTTTTTGGCAATTCGTCATCATCCACATCAAAGAAGAAGTCTCAAACAAAATTGACTAACCAAGTCAGTATAAATCAAGAAGACATCACCTCAACCTTATCAACCATTACATCCTCACCCCAAACTAAACATAATGAATTAACTGACTATACAGTTAATCTAGAAACTTCAAGTCTTATTCATGAGAAAGTTGATACATTAGATAACAATGTCAAGCCCAAGACCAGCAAGGCTTGGGCTCCTAAGTCTAACTAAATTCATTTTTGTTTACAGGAACATCCAAGGAGGGCTGACAACAAGTGGTATATTGACAGGAGACTACACCCTCCTGCAGGACTTCAAACATAAGAATGCTTCATATGTAGCATTTGGTGGGGATAAGAAAGGAGGTAAAATTACTAGTGAAGGAATGGTAACAAATGGAGTTTTAAAGTTTGAAAAAGTTAACTTTTGTGAAAACTTAAAGTTTAACTTACTAAGTGTATCATAAATATGTGACCAACACTATACTACTTTCTTTGATAACTCTGAGTGCTACATTCTTAAGCCAGGTTTCAAAATTCCAGAAGACTGGATCCTTCTTATAGCACCAAGAAAAGGTAACACCTATGTGTTGGATATGACCAACACTGCACTAACAAGAAAAGAAACATGCCTGATCTCTAAATCATCAGAAGATGAAGCACAACTCTAGCACAGAAGGATGGCTCATTCCAACATGAAGAACATGAATAAATTGGTGAAAAATGACTTATTCATTCGTGTTCCAAAGAAAGAATTTTACTATTCTACTCACTGTTTATCATGCTATAAAGGAAAACAACATAAAGTATCACATAAGTCAAAAACAATTAGCACAAACACAACACCACTAAAGTTACTGCACATGGATCTTTTTGGTCCAACCAATGTGTTAAGCATTGGCAAAAGGCAGTACTATTTGGAGATTGTTGATGATTTCACTAGATTTACTTGGGTATTTTTTTTAAAACAAAAAAGTGAAACATCAAAAATTTTAATAGAGTTCCTCACTAAGATAGAAAATCAACTTGATCTAAGAATCAAGTTACTAAGAAGTGATAATGGAACTGAATTTGTTAATTATGTCTTAGACTCTTTTTGCAGGAATAAAGGCATAGCTAGGCAATTAAGTGCCCCAAGAACTCCACAACAGAATGGAGTTGCTGAAAGAAGAAACAAAACTCTAATTGAAGCAGCAAGAACAATGCTAGCTGACTCACATCTACCAATAACATTTTGGGCAGAAGCTGTGAACACAGCCTGCACTGTTCAAAACAGAACTTTGATTGTCAAAGAACATAACAAAACACCCTATGAACTTCTGTTCAAAAGAAAACCTTTTATAGGATATCTTAAAGCTTTTGGGTGTCATGTATCTGTATTAAACACAAAAGAAAAGTTAGGAAAGTTTGCTGAAAAAGCCTATATGGTTTCTTTGTTGGTTACTCATCAACATCTAAATCATATAGAGTCTTCATTCCACATGATAACATAGTGGAAGAAACTCCTAATGTATCCTTTGATGAATCCTTATTCCCACAGTCTGTGAAAGGATCATTTTGGTTGTTTAATATAGATGCATTAACTACCTCATTTAACTCTGCTTATCTTAATGTGACAGGTGCTGCGGATACATGTTACCCCTATGTTTCTCCAAATATGGATGTACCATTGACAGCTGATCCACCAAGAGTCATTACTCCAGAAAACCAAAGAGATAATGATCCTAGTACAACAGCACAAACACACAAAGATGGTTCAGATGTTTTTACACCATGCACATCAGCAGCAATACCCTCTACATCCGTAGATGTCTCTACTTCCGTAGATGTCCCTACTGCAGATGTTGAACAGAGACCCCCCAAAAATCAAACCATATCAAAAAATTATCCCACACCATTGTCACACACAGATATGCCTTGGACAGAGACCATAGCTGATCAAGTACCTGCTACAGAAGACATGGTCACTACCCCGGATGACATACATGTTCCTGCGGAAGCTCAGTCAGCTGCTGTGATATCCGTCACCAAAATAGGTACGTTGACTTTGGCTTTGATTTGGATTTTGACTTTTGACCTTGACTTTTGTCACATTTGGGCTTGGTCTTGATTTATGGTTCTTTTCTTGTTGGGCCCAAATTTTTGCTTAATGGGCCTACGTTCTTAAGATGGGCCTGTAGTTTATATCATTATGAAGCCTACTGGGCTTGTCATTGTATGAGGTCCTACGCATTGAGCCCAATCAAGGTTTTTCCTAAAAAGTAAAACACGAAATTACACCAAAACCCAACTAACTCTATATCCATGGGCTTTGCCTAAAGCTTGGTAAATAAACTTAAATTGGTTCAAAAATATAAATTATCCCAAACTCTAGGGCATGTGATAGCCCGTTGGAACCGTTATTGCGCGCAGAATTTGAAAACATGAAAATTGGTCGACGCGCGGGTTGGGACGAGACGGAATACATGAGATGGGCCAAGGTCCCGAAGGCCCTTGTCCTTTCCCTCTTTCGGCTGCAAATGAATAAGGGGGGGTATTCCCCTTTGTTTTGGCCTCACTTTTGCAACTCAAGATTTTTCCTTGAAACCCTAGCCACCATAACACCAAAATCCTCTCTTCTTCTTCTTCTTCTAACCATCTAAAATTCTGAATTACTAGAGCCATTCATCTAGTTTTTGGTAATCAAGGCATCCAAGATCTTAAACTAGGCTTGAATCATTCATCTTCGAATCTACGGTAAGCAAAATCGTTTTTGATGATTTTAATTTTTGTTCTACTCAAAAATCGATGATGTTCATCATCTAAATGCAAAATATTCATCTAATATTCTCTCATTCTTGGTTTTCGGTGCTAGATCGTGAATATCTAGGTGTTTCGATTGTCGGAATCGCCATTTGGTAAAAACCCTAATTCTTGGACTTGTATGGTAATCAAATCTATAATATTGGGTTGTAATCTTGGATGACCTGCTCTTAATTGAAATTTTGGATCTATAAAAAATTTTGAAATAATTGAAATTGTTCCTTGAAGGAATTGACGTGTCGAACGAATTGAAACAACGAATTTACCACTTACCGTGGCAAACCGGGAGACTAGGAAACTAACAAACTGTTTGGGACTGAAAATTTAAGTAAACAAAGTATTTAATTGAAGTTTTGGACAACTAGAACCGGAATGAAAGTTCTTATTATATTCCGGGGACGGACACATAATGGAACTTGGGACGTAAATGAACAAAGCTAATGAACTGGACAGCTTGCTGTCAGGAAAATGGGTCATCTTGTAAAGGTCGTAACTTGGTCAAAACACGCCCAATTGAGGCAAACTCTTGGTCTAATTTTAAGCACTATGAGTCCTCTAACTAATCCAAGTTGTCTCGCGTCGTTTCGACATCGTTTGTTACTCCAAATGTAGCAATCAAAACTGAAGGTCAAAACTGACGAATCTGGGCAGCAGATTAGTCGGTATTCCTCGAGTCATAAGTTTCTCTTAATTTGTCAAATGGAAGTGATTCTTTTTCTGGTGTTTAATTAAAAGTCTCCTCTTTCAAATTATACCTTTTATGGAACGATTCATTATCGTTTCGATCTCCTAACAGTCTATACAAGAATGATGCGCAATCAGATATGTATGCTGAATCATCTTGTTAAAACTTAAAAGTAAGGTTTGGAACTAAATAATCTAAATTAAGGCAAGTTTTGTGTATCAAATTTATTAAATATCTTTACAAAAAAATTAAATTAATAAGTATGACAATGGAAAACCTTGATTAGCGTTAAGGGCTGGACTAAAAGGATTACACCCATTTTGGCCTTTTTGTTATGTTAATCCTTTTGTGTATTATGTTTATAGAGCTTGCTCTGCGTATTGTGGGATTTAAACTATAATTTTTCAAGGTGAGTTTCACGGCCCCTTTTTAATGTATTTTACTTGGGGGAAAAGCATGCTCATGGTTTTAGACTATGCCGTGTTTTAAAAATTATTTTGGGACATTGTATGTGGTTTGGGGTCATGGCTTGTGTCTTGATATTCATTCATGAGTGTGTACTTGAACTTTGCTTGTGCTTGTATTTGGACTTGTTGGCTTGGATGTCATGGAGATGTATTGTTAATACTAATGGGTTGACACCCCCACCCTTGTTGTCACTATACTAGTCGAGACTGACTTGGCCTGGGCTTGCCCTTGGGTGAATATAATCTGGGTATATTGGACTTGGACGTATCTTGGACTTGGACTTATCTTGGACTTGGACTGAATTGAGACTTGTGTTGATATCTTGACTGCTATGTACTCTGTTCACATACAATTTTCTATACATGTTGTACACGACAAACTATTTGTACTTTTAAACCTGTGAACTCACCAATGTATGTTGACTTTTAGAGCATGTCTTTTTAGGTAATGAAGCCTAGGTGATTGGCTGTGGACTTAGACGAGACCGCTCCTCTGGGAGCATTAGACATTTCATGAGACTTTGGGGACATGTTTTGAATTGTTTGGCCTTATGGATTGCAATTTTTGTTGGTTTGTATTTGGTATTGTTTAGCGATTGTGTTGATTTGTTCCTGAATGGGACTTTGGTTTGTTTATGCATTTATGGTATGACGTTATGGTATTGACTATACTTGACATGTGTTCCTATGTGTCGGGTGACTTCATGACCCCGAAACGAAGAATACCTTAGATATTCTCTTAAACCCCCAATGTGTTATGACAATCCCATCCTTCGCATTCTCGTGTTTCTGCTTTAGTGAGGGTGTGACAGATTGGTATCAGAGCCATTGTTTATAAGGAACTAGGTGGATTATTCAACCTAGACTATAACCTAAGTACCTACATGTAGTATGCATCATAGGATTATGTGTGTACTGTTATACATGTGAACGTTTTATGTGCATTATCTGTTGTGCTGTGTTGACTGCCTTATGTGTCATCTATGATCTTCTTAGTTGGAGAACCTTGGTCATTGTATTATATGTGTGTGTCTTGAGAAAGCATTAGGTAAGGACGTCTTCTCTTTATGCGCTTGATTATTATTTGGTCTGGATTGACAAGTGTGGCTATAAGGACTCTTATAAAGGACTTGGATTGTTAAGCCAACCTTTATTATGTGCGTCTACCGGTGGTGTTAGCTATGTTGTACAAGGCCTTATTTATGGACATGCTAGCTTACATGACAACAACAGACAAGGGCCATGGCGTATTCGGGTCAAATGGCTGCTTTATTGGATCTCAAACTATACTAAATGGACTCTTTTGATGGTTCCTTACCCAAGTGAATGCTTTGTCAGTCAATTCCTCTGCATAACTTTGGTTACTTAACCTTCGGTTAGTGACCATATCCTTGATTCTCCAATCTTAGATAACACTCTGTACATAACAAGACATGTTAACTCAGGTAGGAGGAGCTAGGGGTGACCATGCAATGCAAATTACCATTATGGGTGCACACGTAATCGCAATTTGCAGTGCATGCAAAATCTGGCAAACCCTTTCATGAGATAACAATCATAGTTAGTACGAATCTTTCATCTTATACATGGGATAGTGGAATCCCTATTACTATGATAATCAATGGTGTGGAAACTCCAATCCCATTTATCCTTGCACAAGTACAAATGGATCTAGAGCATTCATCGGAATCATACTGGGACATTTTAGCCCAGTATCTATGAGAAGTTTCTCTCGCTTTGTTTCTATGATCGTGGAAATTGATTACATGTTCAAAATGTACTTGGTCTTTGAAGAGTTGAAGTAGAGAGGTGAGACTCCTTGCACCTATGCTGCTTTGTTCAAACTGATCTTAATACTTAGAGAACTGGTTGTTGAGATATTCTAGCATTATACTTGATGGAGTAATCATATAACCAGTTTAGACGTCATCCTTGGTATATCGTTGGTGTGGTGGGAACGTTGCGGGGAACCCTATACATAAACATCTTTGGTATGCTAAGGATGTGCCTGAACTGGGCTGTGTGATGATCCTAGAGGATTAGAGTTGGACATGGTGAGACTGATAACATGGAAGAAAATGGCATGAAAGTCAGGATTGGTTGTACGTGCATGGAGTTCATGATGTGCAAGCCAAAAGAGTATGATGGGAAGTTGGAACGATAGCCATGACCCGTTGCATTAAGAAAATGGAAACGAATATGGACATCAAGATTGGTGCAAATAATCAAAAGGCAAAGGGTGTTATTTTGCCACTAGTGGGCAAAGCACTAACATGGTGGAATATCCAAGTTCAAGTACGAAGTAAAAAAAAAAAGTTATGATGGCCATGACTTAGGATGGGCTTAATGTATTAGTGACTGAGGAGTACCGCCTCATAGACAAGATGAAAAATATTGATCATTAGTTTTGGAGTCAAATGGAATGCTTAGCGAAGAGTTTTAAGGTATTTGTGACCCCCAGTTGTGTGGAAACAAGGTATGTAGTTGAATTGGCTGACGGTAGCCTAGTAGAGACTAGACATGTAATTCGGGACTATACCTTAATATTAGATGACCATGCTTTTAGATAGCTCTTATACCTTTTGGGCTTGGGAGTTTGAACGTAGTGGTGGGCATGGATTGGCTAACTAAGAATAGAGCTGAAATCGTGTGCAATGAAAAGATTGTGTGCATACCCTTACCAAGTGCCAGGACGCTTGAAGTACATGGAGAGAAGCCTGAAGTGAATAAATAATTCATAATAGACATGAAAGTGGCGGAAATAAAGATTGAAGACATACCTGTCGTGCGGGACTTTCTAGAGGTGTTTCCGAAGGATTTGATAGGATTGCCCCTCCAAGACAGGTGGACTTCCGAATTGATTTATTCGTTACCCCTTACCAAGGATAGATGATCTATTTGATCAACTTCAAGGGGGCAACCTATTTTTTGAAGATTGATCTTCATTCAGGATATCATCAGTTGAGGGTGCACGAGGACGATATACCAAAGACGGCTTTTAGGAAGCGTTATGGGCATTATGAATTCTTGGTTATGCCTTTTGGGCTAACGAACGAACCCGTAGTATTTATGGACCTAATGAATAGGGTGTGTAAACCCTACCTGGATAAATTTGTCATAGTATTCATTGACGACATCTTGATTTATTCGAGGACGAAAGAGGATCATGAGGGACACTTGAAAACAATCCTGGAGTTATTGGGAAGGGAGAAGCTCCATGCCAAATTCTCCAAGTGTGAGTTTTGGCTGCGAGAGGTGAAATTCCTTGGACATGTAGTGAATGAGAAAGGAATTTATATGGATCCTGGAAAGATTGAGGCTGTTAAAAACTGGGAGGCACCTAAGACGCCTTCAGAGATAAGACAATTCCTTGGACTAGCAGGCTATTATCGGTGATTTATCGCAAATTTCTCAAGGGTTGCACAACCACTCACACAACTTATGCAGAAGGATAAAAAGTTCGAATGGGGTGCTAAACAAGAGGACGCATTTAATACATTGAGAGATAAGTTGTGTAATGCATCGATGTTGGCACTCCCTAAGGGTTCAGATGGATTCGTTGTGTATTGTGACGCGTCACATCAAGGTTTAGGTTGTGTGCTCATGCAAAAAGATGAAGTGATTGCATACACGTCGCGACAACTTAAGAAACACGAGAAGAATTACACCACCCATGACCTAGAGTTAGGCGCGGTGGTCTTTGCTCTTAAGATCTGGAGGCACTATCTGTATGGTACAAAGTGTGTCGTTTATACCGACCACAAGAGCCTTCAGCACATTTTTGACCAAAAGGAATTGAACATGAGACAGCATCGATGGATGGAATTGCTTAGTGATTACGACTGTGAAATCCAGTACCACCTGGGTAAAGCAAACATAGTAGCTGATGCCTTGAGTCGAAAGGAAAGAGTCAAACCTGTACGCATTCGGGCCCTACAGATGACCATTCATTTGGATATTAAGACTCATATTATTGCTGCACAAGTTGAAGCAATAAAGGAAACAAACGTACAGTGTGAAGTGTTGAGAGGACTGGACAGACGGTTCGAACAAAAGGAAGATGAAGGGTTATACTTTGTGGGTAGGATTTGGGTACCTATTACGGGGAATGTGCGGGAGATCATATTGGACGAGGCACACAAGTCGAAGTATTCGGTACACCCTGGTGCGGATAAAATGTACCACGATCTTAGAGATTTATACGGGTGGCCTAGAATGAAAAGAGATATAGCGGTCTATGTTAGTAAGTGTTTAACATATACGAAGGTCAAGGCAGAACATCAGAGACCATCAGGTTTATTGTAGCAACTTGAAATCCCCGAATGGAAGTGGGAAAATATCACCATGGACTTTATAACGAAACTACCAAGGACTAGTAGTGTGCATGATACGATTTGGTTTATTGTGGATCGGATGACCAAATCTGCGCATTTCCTGGCTATATGCAGAGACTACAAAATGGAAAAGTTGGCAGGGATCTATATCAGTGAAGTTGTGTCTAGACATGGGGTACATGTGTCAATCATCTCCGATCGGGACGCACGATTCACCTCCCAATTTTGGCAATCCTTGCAGAAATCATTGGGGACACGTCTTGACATGAGTACTGCCTATCACCCTCAGATCGATGGTCAGAGTGAGGGTACGATTCAGACCTTGGAGGACATGCTGAGGGCTTGTACGATTGACTTTGGTGGTAATTGGGACACTCACCTTCCATTGGTGGAGTTTTCGTACAATAATAGTTACCATACGAGTATTGGATGTGCACCATTTGAGGCATTATATGGGCGTAGGTGTAGGTCACCGGTATGCTGGGCAGAGGTTGGGGAAAGTCAGATGATTGGACCCGAGATCATACAAGAGACTACCGACAAGGTGTTTCAGATCAGGGATAGGTTGAAGGCGGCCCAAGATCGTCAGAAAAGCTATGCTGACAATCGAAGGAAGCCATTAGAGTTCACTGTTAGGGGATAACGTTCTATTGAAAGTGTCGCCTTAGAAAGGCATTGTTCGTTTTGGCAAAAGATGTAAGTTAGCACCAAGGTACATTGGTCCGTTCAAGATTGTTGAACGAATTGGTCCTGTTGCATATCGACTGGAATTACCACAGGACTTAAAGGGCATACATAACATATTTCATGCTTCAAACCTCAAGAAGTGTCTTGCTGATGAAACGTTGCATGTGCTACTAGAGGAAATTCAAGTGGATGAAAAACTTCGATTCATTGAGGAACCGTTGGAAATCATGGATCGGGAAATAAAGACGTTGAAACGAAGCAAGATTCCAATTGTGAAGGTAAGATGGAGCTCAAGAAGAGGCCCTGAGTTTACCTGGGAATGAGAAGACGGAATGAGGACTAAGTACCCCTACCTATTTGCGGATGGCAGTGCAGTTATTAACTCTAGTTGAATTTCGGGACAAAATTCTCTCAACTGGGGGATAATGTGACATCCGTCACTAAAATAGGTACGTTGACTTTGGCTTTGATTTGGATTTTGACTTTTGACCTTAACTGTTCTCACATTTGGGCTTGGTCTTGATTTATGGTTCTTTTCTTGTTTGGCCCAAATTTTGGCTTAATGGGCCTACGTTCTTAAGATGGGCCTGTAGTTTATATCATTATGAAGCCCATTGGGCTTGTCATTGTATGAGTCCTACGCATTGAGCCGAATCAAGGTTTTTCCTAAAAAGTAAAACATGAAATTACACCGAAACCCAACTAACTCTATATCCATGGGCTTTGCCTAAAGCCTGGTAAATAAACTTAAATTAGTTCAAAAATATAAATTATCCCAAACTCTAGGGCATGTGATAGCCCGTTGGAACCGTTATTGCGCGTAGAATTTGAAAACATGAAAATTGGTCGACGCGCGGGTTGGGACGAGACAGATTACACGAGATGGGCCAAGGGCCCAAAAGCCCTTGTCCTTTCCCTCTTTCGGCTGCAAATGAATAAGGGGGGGGGGGTATTCCCCTTGTTTTGGCCTCACTTTTGCAACTCAAGATTTTTCCTTGTAACCCTAGCCACCACAACACCAAAATCCTCTCTTCTTCATCTTCTAACCATTGAAAATTCTGAAGTACTAGAGCCATTCATCGAGTTTTTGGTAATCAAGGCATCCAAGATCTTAAACTAGGCTTGAACCATTCATCTTCGAATCTACGGTAAGCAAAATCGTTTTTGATGATTTTAATTTTTGCTCTACTAAAAAATCGATGATGTTCATCATCTGAATGCAAAATCTTCATCTAATATTCTCTCATTCTTGGTTTTGGGTGCTAGATCATGAATATCTAGGTGTTTCGATTGTCGGAATCGTCATTTGGTAAAAACCCTAATTCTTGGACTTGTATGGTAATCAAATCTATAATATTGGGTTGTAATCTTGGATGACCTGCTCTTAATTGACATTTTGGATCTACAAAACGTTTTGAAATAATTGAAATTGTTCCTTGAAGGAATTGATGTGTCGAACGAATTGAAACAACGATTTACCACTTACCGTGGCAAACCGGGAGACTAGGAAACTAACAAACTGTTTGGGACTGAAAATTTAAGTAAACAAAGTATTTAATTGAAGTTTTGGATAACTAGAACAGGAATGAAAGTTCTTATTATATTCGGGTTGTTAACGGGCACATAATGGAATTTGGGACGTAAATGAACAAAGCTAATGAACTGGACAGCTTGCTGTCAGGAAAATGGGTCATCTTGTAAAGGTCGTAACTTGGTCAAAACACGCCCAATTGGGGCAAACTCTGGGTCTAATTTTAAGCACTATGAGTCCTCTACCTAATCCAAGTTGTCTCGCATCATTTCGACATCGTTTGTTACTCCAAACGTAGCAATCAAAACTGAAGGTCAAAACTGACGAATCTGGGCAGCAGATTAGTCGGTATTCCTCGAGTCATAAGTTTCTCATAATTTGTCAAATGGAAGTGATTCTTTTTCTGGTGTTTAATTAAAAGTCTCCTCTTTCAAATTATACCTTTTATGGAACGATTCATTATCGTTTCAATCTCCTAACAGTCTATACAAGAATGATGCGCAATCAGATATGTATGCTGAATTATCTTGTTAAAACTTAAAAGTAAGGTTTGGAACTAAATAATCTAAATTAAGACAAGTTTTGTGTATCAAATTTATTAAATATCTTTACAAAAGAATTAAATTAATAAGTATGACAGTGGAAAACCTTGATTAGCGTTAAGGGCTGGACTAAAAGGATTACACCCATTTTGGCCTTTTTGTTATGTTAATCCTTTTGTGTATTATGTTTATAGAGCTTGCTCTGCGTATTGTGAGATTTAAACTATAATTTTTCAAGGTGAGTTTCACGGCCCCTTTTTAATGTATTTTACTTGGGGGAAAAGCATGCTCATGGTTTTAGACTATGCCGTGTTTTAAAAATTATTTTGGGACATTGTATGTGGTTTGGGGTCATGGCTTGTGTCTTGATATTCATTCATGAGTGTGTACTTGAACTTGTGCTTGTGCTTGTATTTGGACTTGTTGGCTTGGATGTCATGGAGATGTATTGTTAATACTAATGGGTTGACACCCCCACCCTTGTTGTCACTATACTAGTCGAGACTGACTTGGCCTGGGCTTGCCCTTGGGTGAATATAATCCGGGTATATTGGACTTGGATTTATCTTGGACTTGGACTTATCTTGGACTTGGACTGAATTGAGACTTGGGTTGATATCTTGACTGCTATGTTCTCTGTTCACATACAATTTTCTATACATGTTGTACACGACCAACCATTTGTGCTTTTAAACCTGTGAACTCACCAATGTATGTTGACTTTTAGAGCATGTCTTTTTAGGTAATGAAGCCTAGGTGATTGGCTGTGGACTTAGACGAGACCGCTCCTCTGGGAGCATTAGAGATTTCATGAGACTTTGGGGACATGTTTTGAATTGTTTGGCCTTATGGATTGCAATTTTTGTTGGTTTGTATTTGGTATTGTTTAGCGATTATGTTGATTTGTTCCCGAATGGGACTTTGGTTTGTTTATGCATTTATGGTATGACATTATGGTAGTAACTATACATGACATGTTTTCCTATGTGTCGGGTGACGTCATGACCCCAGAACGTAGAATACCTTAGATATTCTCTTAAACCCCCAATGTGTTATGGCGATCCCGTCCTTCGCATTCTCGTGTTTCCGCTTTGCGAGGGTGTGACAGCTGCACAAGAAAATGAGATGAACTATTTTGTTGACTCTCCATCATAACTACCCTCATCTCCAACAACCAACATCACAAACCTGGATTCATCCATCCAAGTTAATGATGTACCAACAGTTAGAACACATAAGTATCACCCAATTGATAACATGATAGGTGACCTCAACAGCAGAACTACAAGAAGACAAAGGGGAGCTGCAAAAACTTGTCTATTCTCCTATTTTCTATCTCAAGTAGTTCCACCCAACATCACAGAAGCCTTAAAAAATAACAGCTGGATTGATGCAATGCAAGAAGAACTGCAGCAGTTCAGGAAACAGAAGGTGTGGAACCTAGTTGATCTCCCTGAAGGCCACTATCCTATTGGCACACGGTGGTTATTCAAAAACAAGCTAGATGATAGGGGAATAATAATCAGAAACAAAGCAAGACTAATTGCTCAAGGCTACACACAAGTGGAAGGCATAGACTATGATGAAGTCTTTGCACCAGTTACAAGGATTGAGGCAATTAGAGTGTTCTTGGCATATGCATCATATAAGAAGTTCATAGTTTATCAAATGGATGTAAAGTGTGCCTTCTTATATGGTAAAATTGATGAAGAGGTCTATGTATCTCAACCACCAGGCTTTGAAGATCCTGATTACCCTCACAGGGTGACAAGCTTGACAAAGCTTTATATGGCCTTCATCAAGCACCAAGAAAATGGTATGAAGCACTGTCCAAGTTTCTCCTAAGATATGGATACAAGAGAGGAACAATTGACCAGACACTCTTCCTCAAACATGAACATCAAGATCTCTTAGTTGTTTATATATATGTTGATGACATCATATTTGGATAAACAAACAAGAGACTCTGTGAAGAGTTTAAAGCCTTAATGCAATCTGAGTTTTAGATGAGTTCAATAAGAGAATTAACTTTCTTCTTAGGATTACAAGTTCATCAAAAAACAGATGGCATCTTCATCAATCAAGAAAAATACATCCTTCAAACACTGAAGAAATACAACCACGCATACTATACATCATGTAAAACACCAGCATCTACTATAGAAAAATTATACCAGATCCAACAGGGAAGTCTATTGATCAAAGATCATATAGATCTATGATAAGATCATTAATGTACTTAACTGCTAGTAGACCTGACATAATGTTTGCTGTGTGTGTGTGTGTGCTAGGTATCAAGCAGAACCAAAGGAGTCCCACTTGAATGCAGTAAAGAGAATATTCAGATACCTCAAAGGATTTTGATAACCTACGGATATGATAGTATGCTATAAACATGACATATATCCTGCCTGCACCCAATCAACTATCTACTGATCTGATGTGTTGAATATGTGAATAGGTTCATCCTGAGTGGAAAATAAGCTATGTCATGCTCAACATAAAGCCAAGATGACTTGGTATGCATAAGTCCTTGTGAGGAGTTAACAAGTAAGTCTCATCGGAAAGTACACAACTCATCACTTATGCACACTTACTATGTTTTAACACTTTATAACCTCTATCTTTGCGCATCATGACCCTCTGTTTTGCGTAAGCAAAGACCTGGGTCAAAGGCCACCTCTGTTTTACGTAAGTAAAGACCTGGTGACCTGATGACCTGATGCTGATCATTAAAAGTTCCCAAATAGAACTGCTCTCAAAAGAATCCTAAAAGATCAACTACATAGTACTCAAAGAGCATTCATAAAATGCAATAATAAGATTTCAAAGAAATCTTAAGATAGAGCTTATAATCTACGGAACATTGTGACACCCTACATATATCCCACATCGGCCGTGGTCAGGAGAGATTGCTAGTTCATAAGGAATGCCCTGTCTCTAATATCACCAACGTGTTTTGGGCGTATTGGCTGTGGATGAGAGGAGAGCTCCATAGTTAAGCGTGCTCAGATGGCAGCAATCAAGGGATGGGTGACCTCCCTGGGAAGTTTTCACCCGGGCAACCAAAAGCAAATCCGTGAGCTCCTCGTGGGCAAAGCGGACAATATTGGTGGTATGAAAGGCCGGGTGTTACAGAATGGTATCAGAGCCACTCCTGTGTCGTTCGGGATGTGGGACATACCTCACCAAGGATGGTGACTTCTCAGGCTCATCGAGGACGATGAGTCCAAAAGGGGGGTAATTGTGACACCCTACATATATCTCACATCGGCCGTGATCAGGAGAGATTGCTAGTTCATAAGGAATGCCCTGTCTCTAATATCACCAACACGTTTTGGGCGTATTGGCTGTGGATGAGAGGAGAGCTCCACAGTTAAGCGTGCTCATATGGCAGCAATCCAGGGATGGGTGACCTCCCTGGGAAGTTTTCACCCGAGCAACCAAAAGCAAATCCATGAGCTCCTCGTGGGAAAAGCGGACAATATTGGTGGTATGAAAGGCCGGGTGTTACAATTAGGGTTTTGTGTGTATATCCATGTCCAGGAGTTTGATCTTGTTGGGCCCATCACATAGGCTTCGGTTGATCATTGTGTGGCCCATTATGGTTTCTAAAACAAAATTTTCTGTGCCCAA
Organism: Flaveria sonorensis; assembly: GCA_025506505.1. NCBI lineage: Eukaryota > Viridiplantae > Streptophyta > Magnoliopsida > Asterales > Asteraceae > Flaveria > Flaveria sonorensis. Next base: position 22,489,080 of record CM046433.1, read on the forward strand.
AAATCAGGGTTGTCACACTTATACTAACAGTGATTATACAGGATGTAACTTGGACAAGAAATCTATCACTGGCGGTTGTCAATTTCTTGGCAATAGGTTGATTTCATGGTAATGCAAGAAACAGCAGACAGTATCCACATCTACTATAGAGGCTGAATATGTGGATACATCAAGTTGTTGTTCACAAATTGTTTGGATTCAACAATAACTCCTTGATTATGACCTAAACATTTATGATACTAAAATCTGTTGTGATAATACTGTAGCTTTAAACATTGTGAAGAATCCAATCCAGCATTCAAAGACAAAACACATTGACATCCGCATGCATTTCATTCGTGACTGTTTTGAATGAAAACTTATCCATTTGGAATCAATTTCCACAAATGACAACATTGCTGATTTGTTTACTAAGGCGTTTGAACATTCCAGATTTGTCTTTTTAGTTAAATCTTTGGGAATGATTAACTTTGGTTAACTTTTATTCTTACACCCTTTAAAAAAGAATTTTCTTTATTTTTGGTTAAAATTGTTATTTTCTATTTAGAGAATCACAATTTTAGCGGGAGAAAATTTGAAAATTTGAAAATACTTAAAAATATTTTGTTCTTAGGGGGAGTAAATAGTTTGAAGAAAAGTACAAAAAGATTTTGATTTACAAAAAATGAGAAAATTAAACTTTCACGAGTTTATAGGAAATGATTGTACACTTCTTGATTTTGAATCGTCACATCCTAAGGCTTAAAAGAAACTGACTTGGATTATGTTAGATATGTAGATAGGCTGGACATTCAAGAATGGAAAGCACTATGTTATGTGATGCACTGAAAGTAACTGTTTATGACTGAAGTGGGTATCTCATCAAGGTTTTATGGTAACTCTACTTCCATGCTAAAACAGACTGAGAGTTATAGTGTAGTCATACTCAAGCCAGTTACTTTTTGATCCAGTTTTTTTCAAATATTTGTATATATGTAAAAATCAAAATACAAAAATAGATATAAAAATGAAAATAAAATACAAACAAAAGGAGCAAAGAGAAGCCAAAAGGCAATATAGGAATAAAAGATGCCAATGAGCACATTAATAAAAGATATGTCATAGACATACATACCATAAGATAAATATTTTTCCTTTTGAGAATATGTTCTGACACAGGAGGCAAAATAAAAAGATGAGGCATGTAAGTCCCACTTGGCATGTAAGTCCTAAACGTCTTGCGAGGGAAAAAACATAATTCCGACTGGCTGTTAATAAGTCCTAAAACTTGTTAATATTTTGTGTTCAGAAATGTTTCTCAGGTTAGTTATGCTCATAATAGATATTATATTAGAAAGATCTTTCTGAAAAGGCTGATCAGAAGTGAAAGGTTTAAATCAAACTGGGGTGACTTGAAATCTCGAAAGTGTCTTTAAGTTGGATAAGGTTCTATAGGATTTTTGATTGTGGGACACACTGGAGACATATAATTTATTCAAAACATGATAAAATCACAGCTTATGTGTCTAAGTAAACTTGAAGTCTGAGTTTAGACTGGACACAATATATTGACAATCAACATAACCAATTCCATTTACAATAAAGCTGGATGATGGATCAATTTCTAAGAAATATGATCCTGTACTTGAAAATTTAACAAAAATTGTTATGGAAATAATTAGTTAGTTAATATTGTTTGTTTACATATGTTTTTCTACTTGTTTCAATTTTATATCTTTTACAAAATAAAGGATGTTAGAATAATTGTAAACACTTAGGTAAATATAATCATTTTCATAACAAATCAAATTTCTTAAAGAATAAATAAATAAATTGTTGAAAATTTTGAAAAATAAAAAGTTGAAAATTTTTAAAAAGGAAAATTGAACTTGTCGCATGCGAAAAGTTCATCTTATGTGAAAAGTTCAAAACAAATGCGAACAGTTCAGCTGATGTGAAAAGTCTCTGTATGCGAGAACTCTAACTTCTCGCGCGAGAAGTCAGAGTACTTTAAGTACTACAGTTGTGCGAAAAGTATCACTTATCGCAAGAAAACTTTAGAAATTTCTCTCTCAAAATGCTAAGTGCAGAAATCTATTAAATTTTGATTATAGTGTCCATCTACTTGGCATTGGGTTCTATTAGTGTTTTACAAGGTATATAGATGATTTTGTTCAGATTTGAATGTGTTTGATATTTGACCGAAAGTTCATATGATGAATACATGATAAATTAGACAATTTAAACCTGTTAAACCTTTAAAATGACTTAGGCGACACCTACTAATCAAGTTTTAATGGTTGAAACACTCTAAAATTGACCAACTAAAATTCTGAAATCTCAAAAGTAGGCTGAATATGAACAAATACGAGAACTTTCAAACTTGCACAAAACTATTCGCATGAGATTTGACTTGTCGCGCGAGAAGTTGACTTTTAGTCAAAGTCAGTTTCAAGCGAAAACCTATCTCGTCGCGCGAGAAGTTAAGTCTGAAACTTAAAGCTTTCGTGCGAGAAGCTGATGTTTTCGCGTGAGAAGTTTTGTTTTTCAAAAATTTTTCTACGTGTGATTTTCTGTTTTTTATTTGAATATTTTTTTCATGTATGAAATATTTTTGTTCTTATTAACTTTGTTCTATGTTTTAGATGGCACATCCATTGGTTTTTAACAAAAACCATAATGCTGTGGCGTATTTGGGAGATATACCAGATGACAAAGCCTTGTTTAGATCTGTTATTGATGGGTTGAAGACATCTCGGATTCATTATGCCATTTTGGCTAATCCCACTATTTTCACTAATGTCATCAATCAGTTTTGGGAGACAGCAGCTAATGAGACTGATCAGGATGGTGAGCCCTCTATTTCTGCTACTGCGAAAGGGAAGAAGGTTGTTATCATAGCTTAAGTGATCAATAGTGTGTTATTGCTTGAAGATCAACCCAACTCACCTATGAAGATTTATGATGACGTTGTACGAGACTGCCTTAAGAGAATGGGATATGATCATAGATATCCATCTCTTGAGAAGAAGTATCTTCCACCGTTTTAGAAGTACTTATTTTATGTCGTTATCCGTTGCCTCAGTAATCTAAAGGCTGGCATTGATAGTCTAAGTGCTATTTTCAGATAACTGCCAATATCACTTGTTGATGAACTCAGTTTCAGCATATCCAAAGCTATCTTTGCTGAGTTGCAGAAGAATGTGATAGCGACTATAGGGAAGAAGTTTGTGATGTACCCACGATTTATCCAACTCATCTACCTATGTTGTCATGGTGATGAAGAAGGATATTTTCACTTATCTTATAGGGGCAAGAGGAAATGCATGGGATGGAGTTCATTTTGCTAAACTGGAAAGGTTTGTTGAGGGGTTTCGACTAGAAGAACAAGAGACTGAAGAAGTGGCCACACAAGCTAAACAAGCTGGCCCTTTTAATACTGTGCCTAAAGATGTCATTGAGAGTTCACAGCCAAAGGGAGCTGATATAGATGCTGAGATAGATTCTTGGTTCAGTTCAGGGAGTGAGACTGATAGTGATTAGATTGGGAACGTACCTTATGTGTTGCAAGAACGTCCTAAAGTGCGTGAAACTCCTGCCAAACGCAGTGCTGAGGAACGTGTTGCTGATATTATTCATGAAAAAACACCTGTCACTAGGGGAAGAAGGAAAAGGATGGTGAGAAGAGTGGGAGAAAGTCCTCGTGGTAGGGGTAGAGGATGTGGGGTGTTGAGAAAACATAGAACCCCATGACCACTGAGCTGATTGAGGAGGATATACCTATTTCTAAGACTCCAGTCATAGTTAGTGAGGCTACACCAATAGAGATTCCATCTGATGTGCCTACTACTACTACTGATATGTTGAGCACACCTCTAAGAGATCAGGTTACTGAGGAGACTATCTGTATGGAAGACTTCATCAACACTCCTCCTGAGCATAGACAAGTTGCTAGTGCTTCAACTAGTTCACCTACACGTATCACTTTTGATGAACGTGTACGTAATTTAGAGAGAGATGTCAGAGAAGAGTTAGATGATAGATGAGTTACAGAGGCAGTTGTCTAAGAAGGATGAATGGATCAAGGGTCTTGAACATCAGCAAATGTTCATTTTCAGCTATGTTTAGATCCTGGAGCAGAATCTAAGAGATCTCACTTCTCATGTGTCTTTTTCGTTTACACAACAGACCACAGAAGTTGGAGAAAGTAGTGGACAACAACCTGCTGGCCCTAAACCTGCTAAATATCCGATTACTACTATAGAGCATCCTGTTGATCCTGTTGTTCAAGAAGGGACAACAAAGACTGCTGATGTTAGTAAAGAGTCACCTACCACTGATATTCATATGACTATTGAGGACCAACCTGTAGTTTACACTGGAGAGGCGTTTGTGGAGCCTGAGCATATGATGCCCATTCCTAACCTAGAAGATGATGAAGATGAAGGGTAAGATTTGATTGATTATGATTCAAGTGAAGATGGTGATGAGGATGATGATGAAGATGATGATGACGGAGATGATGGTGATAATGATGAAGGAGATGGTGATGGAAATGATGATGATGATGATGATGATGATCAAGGAGGAGATATGGGTGTTATTACAGGTACTGAAAATGTCTCCGGACCAAGTCCTGATTATACAGTTGAGTACACACTATTAGACCCTGCTACAGAAGCGGCCTATGAAAGATAATTCTATACATTCCAGCAAAAGATCATTGCTGAGGAGAAAGAAGAAGAGTTCGGGAATTTTGATGATTTGGAAGAAGGAATAGAGTATACTGATATATTTGGAAACAGTTTTAAAGACTTGTTTTCAGACATTTTGATTGAAGAGGGAGAGATTGTAGGAGACATGAGCAATCAACAAACGACTGACGAGATAGCTGATGTTACTGGTAAAATTGTTGTGCATCAGGTCGGGAACTTAACCGTTGTAGCTCCTCCTCCACCAGTTTATATTCACATGCTGAGGCATTCCAAACCTTTCACAAGGTAAGGGAACTCAAAACCTGTTATTAACTGGGCTTACGATAAAGAGAAGAAGATGTATATAGTGAAGAGAAAGGGTGGAGCTATTGAGTATTTCCAAGACGAACACGACTTTCATACTCTATAAGCATTAGATTTATATGCCATGGGTCATGTTCCATTCATAAACCCTAGCAACTATAGCAAGGCGAATTGGATCAGAAATATGATACGGAGGCAAAGTAAAACCAACTTCAAAGACTTCAAAACTGCTAAATCTAAGGTCATTGAAGATGAGACTTGGATTGATCCAAACACAAACAAGCCTATGAAGATAAGGGTTTATAGACATTCGAGGTATGTAAAGAAGATCTCTCTTCACGCTCCCATGCCAATTAATAGCTTGTCAAAGCTTAAGGGGTGGAGTTGTGAGAAGGAGACTGGACATGCTTTTATAAAGTGTACATTTGCTCAAATTTGGAAAGGAAGATTTGATGAAGTTGCTAGCTTGTCCAATTGCAGCCGATGAATCTGTATATTTCATAGCAGTACATTTTGGTTGGATGATCATGAAGGCCCTGAAGAACAAGATGTACACTTATGGGGGAAGCTATCTAGTTGATGATATGGATTTCTAAGAGCATTGATTTACCGAGCCGAGGGGGAGATTGTAGGGTTTGAACCTAGAGGCTTGGGAAATCAAATCAAGATAAGAAGATCAAGCCTTGTGAGAAGTAAAGTTGCCGCGTGAAAGATGGTTCTCGCGCGACAACATCAAGTAGCGCGAGAACTAGTGACTCGCGCGAGAACTCTTAATTTTGTATAAATAGGAGTTTTTTAATGTAATTAGTAAGCTTTTGTTCATTTCCTGATTTTGCATTTACTGTAACTTGTAATCAAATCAGAGAGCAATACTACTCGAAGATATTTACATCTTGAGTTCATGTTCATCCATTGATTCAATCATATCCGCAATGTTAATATTCCGTGTTTTCATTATGAGATCGATCTAAATATTGTACTAATCCTTACAAGTATGATCATCAGTAACTTCAGGACCAACAGTTTGCTGTCCACTAGACTCTCCAACTTTTGTAGTTTGTTGTTGTGCAAATGAGAATGGAACACGGAAAGTGAGGTCTCTGATGTTCTGCTCCATAATCTGTATATAACTGAACAAGAACTATTATTGATGCTCCAAACACTTAATCCTCTCATTATTCTCTTGGTTTAAAGCATGTAGATCATATTTTTTGTGTCTTCTCCATCATCTCCCTCTCTAAAGTATGTACACGTTGTTCAAGAGTAACAGGTGTACTCAACAAATCATCAGCAACAAGCATAGCAGATGATGTTACAGTGGTTTATTCTATAAAAATCACATATGTATCTAATGTAGTGTCCTCGCTAGCTGTGACTGGAGTCTCAGATATTGGAATGTCAGAACTGGTCGACACAATGGTCATCGTGGCCTGACGCTTACGTGACACGCTTCGTCCTCTACCCCTCCCATGTGGACCGTTAGTACTTTTACTGGCCATCCTTTTCTTTCTCCTCTGAGTAGATGGAGAATCCTCAGGAACAAAATCAGTGTCTCGTTCCTCAGCAGTGCATTTCAGTGGTGTTTCTTGCACTCTAAAATGTTCTTGCAACACATAGGGAACATTCTAGATCTAATCAATGTTAGTCTCACTCTCACTATCTATGAACCAGGTGTTCACCTCATCTTCTGCAGACATACTAGCTCCCTAAGAACTTTTTGGAGCCTCTTGAACAGTACTCGTAGATGGACCAGCTATATCTGCTTAAGGAGGTATAGTCTCTTGTTGTTGAGCTTCTTCCTGGTATCCCTCAACAAATTTGCCTAGCTTGGCAAAATGAGTACCATCCCAGGCATTCCCCCTTGCTCCCATTAAGTATGTGAATATGTCTTTCTTCATCATCATAACAACATAGGTGGATGAATCAGACACTGCTAGCTTAGGATGAGCGGTATTCACTATCATCTTTATGAATCTAGGGTACATGATGAACTTCTTTCCCATAGCAGCAATAACGTTCTTCTGCATCTCTGCAAACATGGCCTTGGATATGTTATATGGTATATCATCGACAAGTGATACAAGCAAGGATTTTCACACTGCACTTAAGCTATCCATCCCAGCCTTTAAATTGCTTAAGCAGTGAATCACCACATGAAATAGATACTTCCAGAATGGAGGTAAATATTTTTTCTCCAGTGATGGGTAACGGTGATAATAGCCCATCCTCATCATACAGTCTCTACCAATATCGTCATCAATTTTTACAGGTGTATTTGGCTAATCTTCCAATAGTAAGACACTGTTGATCACCTCCACAGTAATAACTATCCTTTTGCTCTTGACCGTAGCAGAAATACACAGTTCTTCTTGATTGTCTCTCTCATTTGCTGCAACAGTCCAAAACTGATCAACCATATCTATGTAGATAGTGGGGTTAGCAGTAATAGCATGATGTATTCGAAAGGTCTTAAGGCCATCAATCAGAGAACTGAATAATGCTTTATCTTGAGGAATGTCTCCAAGAACTGTAATTGCATTATGGTTTTTGTTAAAAACCATTGATCTCAACATCTGAAAATGAAACAAACTTTTATTAGTACACAATTAAAGTTTTCAGACTTAGAAAATTTTTGAAAAATTTATAAAAATTAAATTTATCGCTCGAAAACTTAAGTATTCGCATGAAATTGCATTTGATGAAAAAGTCAACTTTTCGTGCAACCAGTGAAATTTCCCACACGACAAGTTCTGTACGAATTCAAATGTTTTCAAGTCTGTTTATATTCTGAATATATTTAGCATGCGACAAGTACTAATTTTCAGATTTTCAAATTGAGTATTTTCAGAGTGTTTCAACTGTTAAAACATGTTCATTAGGAGTCGATTTAGTCTTAACTAAGGTTTTATATATTTAATTTTTTGTTTATATGTCCTTATTAGTTCGGTCCATGTTTGCATATGAAACAAAATCAAAAACATTAAATCTACCTTATCAATCACTTATCCACCAATTTTCGACCACAATGAACGTGAATATCAAGAACTAGTATTAACACTTAGAAATTTGAGAGTATGTAAGAACAGTTACGAGAAGCGAATAGTTTACTATTCGCACCACTATTCCTTTTACAGCCTTTTGACTTCTCGCGCGAGAAGTCAATGCTTCGCACACCGACTTTTCGCATATGTTGAACTTCGCGTTTTGAAATTTCAAAAATTTTCAACTTTACTTATTTTGTTGAAACATTTGATTTGTTATGAATAAAAATGTGTTTAGCTAATTGTTTACAATTATCCAAGAACCCACAATTTTGTAAAATTTCGTAGAACAAAAACGAAGTGTAACAAACATGAATTTTAACCGAAAAACAAAAACAAAAAAAAAAACAAATTGACATTTACATTATACTTATAACTTAAATTTTTTAAGAAATTTTCAAGTATAGGATCATATTTATGTGAAATAGATCATTGACACCATCCAGCTTTATTTTCAATAAGACTGGTTATGCCGATTGTCAATATGTTGTTTCCTTTTTAAACTTAGACTTTAATTTTACTTGGACATAAATTCAGTGATATTTATCATGCTTCACGACACTTTTGAGAGTTCAAGTCACTCGAATTTGACTTAAACCTTTTACCTCAAATCAGCATTTTTAGGATTATTTTTCTCTATTATAATATCTATTTAGAGCATAAAAAGCCTTAGAAACGTTTGTGAACATCGAATATTAACAAGTTTTAGGACTTATTAACTGCGAGTCGGACTTATGTTTTGCCGTCGCAAGACATTTAGGACTTACATTACGTGCCCCATCTTTTGATTTTGCCTCATGTGTCAGAATATATTCTCAAAAAAAAAATATTTATCATATAGTATGTATGTCTATGACATATCTTTTATTAATGTGCTCGTTGACATCTTTTATTCTTATATGGCCTTTGGCATCTTTTTGCTCCTTTTTGTTTAATTTCCCTTTTGTCTTTACTTTTCATATCTTTTTCATCTTTTGATATTTATATATACATATTTCTTCTGAAACACACTGAATCAGACAGTATCTGGCTTGAGTATGACAAGACTGTAACTCTCAGTCTTGTTTTAGCATGGAATCAGTGTTACCACAAAATCTTGATGAGTAACCCACTTCAGTCATTCAGAATTTACTATCAGTGTATCACAGATCATAGTGTTTTTCAGTCTTGAAAGTCAAACCTATCAACATATCAAACATATTTCAAGTCAGTTTCTTTTAAGCCTTAGGATGTAATGTATCAAAATCAAGAAATGTACTATCATTTCTTATAAATCCTTGAAAATTTTAATTTTCTCAATGTGTAAAACAAAATCTTTTTGTAAATTTTCTTCAAATTTTTACTCCCGATAAGGATAAAATCTTTTTCTAGACATTTTCATATTTTGTCCCCCTAAAATTGTGATTATCTTGATAGAAAATAACTATTTTAACAAAATTGATCTGAAAAATATTTTTGAGAGGGTGTAAGGATAAGTTTTAACCAAAGTTAATCATTCACAGAGATTGAACAAAAAAATCAAATCGGGAATGGTCAAACGCCTTAATAAACAAATCAGCAATGTTTTCATCAGATTTGATTGGTTCTAGATGAATAAGCTTTTGATCAAAACAGTCACAGAAAAAATGAATGCGGTTGTTAAGTAGGATTCTTTACTATGTTCAACACTATAGTATTGTCACACCAAATATTAGTGTTATAAAGATTAAGACCATAATCAAGAAGTTGTTGTTGAATCCATACAATCTGAGAACAACAACTTGATGCAACCACATATTCGACTTCAGAAGTGGATATAGGTACCGTCTGCTGCTTCTTGCATTGCCAAGAGATCAACCTATTTCAGAAAAATTGACAACCAACAGTAGTTTATTTCATGTCCAAGTTACATCCCGCATAATCACTGTGAGTATAAGCATATAAATTAAAGAAATTTTTAGGATACCAATGTCCAAGTTTTGGTTGGCCTTAAAGGTTTTTGAAAATCCATTTGACAACTTTCATGTGGGACTCCTTTGGATTACTTTGATAGCGTGCACACTGATAGACAGGAAACATGATGTCAAGTTTGCTGGTAGTGAGATACATCAGAGATTCAATCATTGATCGATAAAAATGTTGATCAAGACTTCACTCATAAGATCAGGAGTTAAAGTAGGACGAGAACACATTGGAGGTGGAGCAAGTTTGGAGTCTAGAAATTTATATTTGTCCAGAATACAATAAACATATTTTTCTTGATGTATCGTAAAACCGTGATTATCTTGTTTAACCTAACATCCAAGAAAAACGACACTTCCCCAAGAGAACTCATCTCAAATTTTTTTTCGTCCCAGCTTCAAATTCCTTGCACAAATCATCAGTATTAGATCCAAAGATAATGTCATCGACATATACTTGAACAAGAATGAGATCATCACCAAACTTCTGTAAGAATAAAGTTTGATCAATAGCACCTCGTGTATAACCATTGGCAAGCAAATGTTTAGTGACGGTGGCATACCAAGCACAATGTGCTTGATGTAAGCCATAGAGTGCTTTGTATAACTTATAAACATAGTCAGGATGATCTGGATCTTCAAAACCAGGAGGTTGACAAACATAGTTTTCTTCTTTCATGTCGCCATACAAAAAAGCAGTTTTGACATATATTTGATAGACACTGAAATTCTAATATGACGCATAAGCTAGAAAAATACGTGTAGCTTTTAGTCTTACAACTGGAGCAGATTCTAGTTCATAATCAAGTCCTTTAACCTGATAAAGTCCTTTAATAACAAGTCTAGTCTTGTTGCAAACAATCACATCCTTTTCATCCGTTTTGTTTCTGAATATCCATTTAGTTCCAATCGGTAGCTTACCCTGTGGAAGTTCACACAGATGCCAAAAATTTAGCTTCTTGAATTGCATCAGCTCATCTTACATAGCCTCAACCCAACTGTTTTCCTATAAGCCATCTCAATGTTCTTTAGCAAAATTTGATAAATAAAGCATGAATACAAGCATGTATTTATGGCACCAGATTGACTTCGAGTTTAGACACCTTGTGATAATGGACCAATGATTGATTTAGTTGGATGATCTTTACGAATTCTCAACTGAGGAATAGTATCTTCAGAAATAAGTTTGCTTAAATTAGACATATGACCAACTAGTTCTTCAACAGTGTTCCCGCCTTCGGTGTAAGGCCCCGTTCCCGGGACACTTACAGCTGGACCGTCATTGCATAAAAACATTTCAAAAACATGCTTTACTTTTGCAGCGGAATTTAAAAACTTTCATTAGTAATTAAAAACATGTCATCATATTAAATCATTGTTACATTTCAAAATATGACATTATAACAAAACATGGATGCCAGACTCAAAACGTCCCCAGTAGCGTATGCATCCATGCCTGCAACTCCTCAGCATCAACAAAATACCTGCCAACTATCATGCATACAAAAAGTCAGCGATGCTGAGTGAGTTCTAGTTTTATAAATAAAATACTTTACTTTCGTTAAATCATAACCTTCATAATCGTACGCGATCACACATTATACGTACACAATGATAATATTTATTATTATCTTCATCATCTTTCATTCGTTCGTTCATTACATCTTTTACCATTCATCAGATCCTGCCTTATACAATACCCCCGACTCATGTCGGAAGACCGATACTGTGCTGGGGCTGTAAAAAAACCCCCGACTCATGTCCGAAGACCGACACAGTACCGGGGTATGCGACAAGGATCCCGTCTCTGTTTGCAACACCCCCGACTCATGTCCGAAGACTGATACTATGCCGGGGCCTATAAACAAACCCCCGACTCATGTCCGAAGACCGACACAATACAGGGGCGAGCATCACGACATCATTCGGGTCAACCTCAAGGATTAGACCCCCTTTGAGTCATTATTAGACTCCCATCTAGTCTATCTCAAGGATAGACTCCCTGTGTACATCCTTCGGGTTAGCTAAACCGCACAGAGTTGAGCTAACGACAACATGGTCGTGCACCTCCATTCATCACTTGGAAGACTTTCATTCATTCGTTACATTCCACTTTTCATTATCGTTATCTTTAACTTCGTTACATAATACTTTACGTATGCTCATTCATACATCATACCACGTAAAGTCATAACTTCATACTTAACATATTACATAACATAATACATACGTTTGAAAATCGTTTAATGAAGAAAGATAACATATCACACACACACATACACATCAACCTCATCACATCATCATGCATACATCAAGCATAAGCCATCACATCACAACGGGACCTATCTCAGACATCTCCCTCTTAAAGCCCCTTAGAAAATCCTAAGTCCAAAATGAAGCACATGGAACATTTCAGGCACATGAGCATAAAAATTCTATGTTAAAACAGTCTGGGCGCATTACAACTATGCAGGCGCATTACCACTATGTAGGCGCATGAACCCTGCTTAGGCGCATCAACACTTAGGCGCATGAGCACTCTAGGCGCATGGGCACTATTCGGGCACATGACTAACACTTAGGCGCATCAACACTTATTCTGGGCCATGAACTACTGTTCAGGCACATGGCCAACACATAACCGCTTGGACAACCTTTTGGATGCCTGACTACTATTTGGGCGCATGACCTTGGACGCATGAGGACACTTAGGCGCATGAGATAAGTTGGGCGCATGAGAACTTTCTGAACATCTCAAAACTACCATAAACACCCAAAACCTTTCTAACACTACCCAAAAACAGATCTAACATACTAGGTCCCTTAAAATATACTAACAACAATTCTAACCACCAAAACAGCATCAAAACTTAAATCACAGAACATCATTCGAACAAATTATAGAAACATTCGGTTAACTCTTTAAAACGTTTATTCGGTATGCATAACAGCCCCAAATACTTGAAAATCAGTAGAAAGAGGGGTTCTAAAAACTCACCTGAAACAATCCTTCGAGCAAAATACTTCCACCTGCAATTCAGATCCAAATTCCCAAACACAAGCACTAAAACATCAGGAACTTTGGTCAAAGCTTGTGAATTTGGTTAAAACTGAACATATACTTAAGAGTCTTACCTTTTGCAGCTTCTTCTTCCATTTTCTCTCAAAAACCGAGAGTTCTTCTTCTCTTTTCTTCTTCAGCCGAGAGCAAGATTGCGTATCCACTTTAAGTGGGCGGCCATACTCCTATTCATATTAAAATAATGGACTTTTGTGCTTTTTTACACTTTTCCCCCATCTACTTGTGTCCATATTCTTTTCTTTCTAGATGCTTTCCTTTTCTCTTCTTTTTTTAATAAAATTCGGAGTGTTACATGTCCACCCCCCTTAAATAGGTTTCGTCCCCGAAACCTGTCACTTGTCGAACAGTTGCTGGTGATGCTGTATCACCTCTTCCTTGATCTTATACATAGGCTTAGTCCCCTTCTAGGCTCCATTGTACTCGCACAAGTGGAACCACCATTCTCCTTAGCCCTTCTCTTCTTTCGCTCATAAACGACCACCATTTGCTTCTTGTAGTAGAATCCTTTGTCCATCTCAGTATTCTCTAGTGGCACGATCATATCCACATCGATTGAGCACTTTCTTAGTCGATATACATGGAACGTCGGATGACTTCAACTTAACATGTCGGGTAGCTCCAGTCGACATGCCACTTCTCTTACCTGAGCAACAATTCAGAATGGCACTATATAACTCGTTATTAGCTTTCCTTGCTTCCTGAATCGGATGATCCCCCTCTCCACGACGAGTCCTTCATCATTACTCCATCGCCGTAGGTCGTCACCGAACTCTTGTCGGGCGCGGTAGATTAAAGCATCTTCTTGCAACACTTGGAATTTTGCCTCATAGGCTACTAGCCAGTTCATCCGAAGGTGTACGCCTATCCGCCTAAGTTCGTCCAGATTAGTCAAGCAGGAGACACACGCTCTCTGAATTCTATCGCGCAATCCCCTTGGGCATCAGGAATCATAGTGGACTTACTAGTAGCAATTTCTACATCGCAGGGCTCATCGATCTTTCTAATCCTAGCATGCAAATTACCATAAAAGGCAACAGGAATGAAACTACTACTAGCACCACAATCAAAGCATAGATGCACAAATTTAAATTACCAGAAACGTACCAGACGTCACGTCAGAGTCCACTCTAGCCTCCTCCCGGTCATAGCGAATGCTCTGACATTCATCCGCTGCTCTCCTTCCTCACACCGAAGCTTCCTGCCCTCGACTTCTTGCAGTCTCTGCTCCTATTTCTAGTCTTGCACAGTCGTAACATTTAGCCATGTGACAATCCCTCGCCCTGTGGCCATCTCTTCCACACTGGAAGCAGACGTTCAATCCCCATGTGCACTCCCCCACATGGCCTCTACCACACTTCTTACATACCTCTTCCCTCTCAATTATCCTCTTCCGATCATCTAACCTCATCGTCTTACCTCCAGCCACAAATACACCATCATCGTTATCCCGCCTTCCGTTCCCACTCTTAACATAACCTCGCTCCTCCTCTTCATCCATTATAGCCACCGCCTCTCGCTCGTCATACAACCTCCCCGCTAGGTCGACCACTGACCTGAACGTACCTGGCCAGGCAGTGATCACATGTCTGTGGATATCTGCTGGTAGACCTTGAATATACCTTTTGATCTTTCATGACACAGGTGTCACCTGATCTGGCAGCAGCCTTGCCATCTCGTTGAACTTGGTAGTGTACTGCTGGTCAGTCATCGTTCCTGGCTTTAGCTGCAGGAACTCCCTCTCAACCTTTTCAAGCTCTTTATAAGGGTAAAACTCCTAAATCTTCCACCTCATCCTCCCGAATGCCCTGGTACCCTCAGCCTGGACAATGTTGTCCCACCAGCATATGGCTGAATCCATAAATGAGTGGGTAGCAAACTTCACCCTCTAATCCTCGGGGCACTCGTTGATGTCAAGTACCGCTTCCATCTCTCTCACCCAACGTTGTGCAACAGCAGCACTCCCATTTCCATCAAACATAGGGGGCCTACACCTTTGGAATGCTCCATAACTGCATCCTTTCATAGTCTCCGGCACCGCTTCCTCGTCCTCCTCATCGTCACTGGAGACAACAATGTAAGCATCAGGTTGCTCCATATCCCCAGAACCTCCAGCTTCACCTTCTCGCCGTGCAATCCTCCTCCTCTCCTCCTTCTCCTTCTTCTCGTCATCCCTCACAGCATGGATAACTTTAGACACTACAGACGGCAGAATCATCTGCATGACCTGATGAACCTCCATGACCACCGCCTCCTTCATTGAGGCTCTCAGGTTTGCACGCTCATCTTCACCATCCTGGTGATGAAGCTCTGGCTCTTCAAGAGCCGTCTCAGCAGTCGTGACATGCGGCCTAACACCACGTTCACCCCGACCTCCACGTCGTGAAGCCTCAGAAGACCTACCACCAGCCATCTAGAACACTACAAGATTCAAACACTAACACGATCAATCAAGGTAATAGCTCGAGTTATGTCAAGTATAGTAAGTCCCTAATCACAGTGGCCAGTTGTGATTAGCCATTTACTTTACCCTTCATTCCCCAAGCATTTCCTATCTTGACTACATCAGTATCTAAATCTACACAAAAGCACACATGCCACATAACATTCGCACATAATACCGGTTAACATTAACTTACATAAAACCTTTACATAAAACTTTTACATAAAACTTTTACCTGCAGGCACGTAGCTACTAGGACTGGCATCCCTTTCCTTTCATCCCATTCTTAGTTTAAGATTAGGTTTTTGAAAATATTTACCCAATTCTCTTAAACTTTAACTCTGATACCAACTTGTAAGGCCTCGTTCCCGGGACACTTACAGTGGACCGTCACTGCATAAAAACATTTCAAAAACATACATTACTTTTAGAGCGGAATTTAATAACTTTCATTAGTCATTAAAAACATGTCATCACATTACATCATTGTTACATTTTGAAATATGACATTATAACAAAACGTGGATGCCAGCCTCAAAACGTCCCCAAAAGCGTATGCATCCATGCCTGCAACTTCTCAGCATCAACAAATATGTACTTTACCTGTCAACTATCATGCATACAAAAAGTCAGTGACGCTGAGTGAGTTCTAGTTTTATAAATAAAATACTTTACTTTCGTTAAATCTTAACCTTCACACTCGTACGCGATCACACATTATACGTACATAATGATAATATTTATTATTATCATCATCATCGTTCAGTCGTTCGTTCATTACATCTTATACCATTAATCAGATCCTGTCTCATGCAATTCCCCCGACTCATGTTCGAAGACCGATACTATGCCGGGGCCTAGAAACAAACCCCCGACTCATGTCAGAAGATCGACACAGTACCAGCGTACGCGACAAGGATCCTGTCTCTGTTTGCAACACCCCCGACTCGTGTCCGAAGACTGATACTATGCCGGGGCCTGTAAACAAACCCCAGACTAATGTCCGAAGACCGACACAGTACCAGGGCGAGCATCATGACATCATTCGGGTCAACCTCAAGGATTAGACCCCCTTTGAGTCATTATTAGACTCCCTTCGAGTCTTTCTCAAGGATAGACTCCCTGTGTGCATCCTTCGGGTTAGCTAAACTGCACACAGTTGAGCTAACGACAACATAGTCGGGCACCTCCATTCATCGCTTGCAAGACTTTCATTCATTCGTTACGTTCCACTTTTCATTATTGTTATCTTTCACTTCGTTACATAATACTTTACGTATGCTTAATCGTACATCATACCATGTAAAGTCATAACATCATACATAAATATTACATAACATAATACATACGTTTGAAAACTATTTAACGAAGAAAGATAACACATCACACACACACATACATATCAACCTCATCACATCATCATGCATACATCAAGCATAAGCCATCACATCACAACGGGACCTATCTCAGACATCTCCCTCTTAAAGCCCCATAGAAAATCCTAAGTCCAAAATGAGTCACATGGAACATTTCAAGCGCATGAGCATAAAAATTCTCAGTAAAAACAGTATGGGAGCATTACAACTATGCAGGCGCATTACCACTATGCAGGCGCATGAGCCCTGCTTAGGCGCATCAACACTTAGGCACATGAGCACTCTGGGCGCATGGGCACTATTCGGGCGCATGACCAAGACTTAGGTGCATCAACACTTATTCTTGGCTCATGAACAACTATTTAGGTGCATGGTCAACACTTAACTGCCTAGACAACCTTTTGGGCGCATGGCTACTATTTGGGCGCATGAGGACACTTAGGCGCATGAGATAAGTTGGGCGCATGAGAACTTTCTGAACATCTCAAAACTGCCATAAACACCTGAAACCTTTCTAACACTACCCAAACATAGATCTAACATACTAAGGCCCTTAAAACATACTAACAACAATTCTAACCACCAAAACAGCATCAAAACTTAAATCACTAAACATCATTCGAACAAATTGCAGAAACATTCGGTTAACTCTCTAAAACGTTTATTCGGTATGCATAACAGCCCCAAATACTTGAAAATTAGTAGAAAGAGGGGTTCTAGAAACTCACCTGAAACAATCCTTCGAGCAAAATACTTCCACCTGCAATTCAGCTCAAAATTCCCGAACACAAGCACTAAAACATCATGTACTTCGGTCAAAGCTTGTGAATTCAGTTAAAGCCAAACATATACTTAAGAGTCTTACCTTTTGCAGCTTCTTCAACCTTTTTCTCAAAAACCGAGAGTTCTTCTTCTCTTTTCTTCTTCAGCCAAGAGCAAGATTGCAGATCCACTTTAAGTGGGCGGCCATACTCCTATTTATATTAAAATAATGGACATTTGTGCATTTTTACACTCTTCCCCTATCTACTTGTGTCCATATTCTTTTCTTTCTAGATGCTTTCCTTTTCACCTTTTTTTTATTAAAATTCGGGGTGTTACATTCGGGTTGATACATAATATCTTTCTCTTGATGAATATCACTATCAACAGATAAATCTTCAAATGGAACTTGAATGGTATCAATCAGATCATTTTGAGTAGAAGAGGAACTCTGATCAGAAACTTATGGAGCTTGTTCAATAACTAGATCGGAATGAGGAAATTCAAATTCATGAACTAAATGTGGAATAGCTATGACATTTGAAGAAGAAGGTATGTTAGAAAATCTTCCTGTAGCTGAAGATGACATAGTTCCAACATCATCAGTAAATATATCTTGAATTGATGACGTCAAAGGTGGATTATTTATAGATACAACGTAAAATCGTTTAAAAGTTTCAAATAATGAAGCATAATTGTATACCCATGAAGGAGTAGAACGTGCATCTATTTTGTTAGATTCATGACAATCTATATCAAATGACTCAATTATTTGTTTAGATCTTTTATTATAAACCCGGTATGCAAATTTGTTGGCTAAATATCTAGCAAAATAACATTCAATAGCTTTTTCATCAAAGTTTGATTTTCAATCAGATCTATGTAACAAAGTAAAACAACATCCAAAGGTTTTAAAATATTTGACATTAGGGTTATATTTGAAAAAGATTTCATAAGGAGTCATGTTTTGTTGTTTGTTGATTAAAACATGATTCTAAACATAACATGCAGTGTTAACAGATTCAGCCCAAAAGAAAGATAGTAATTTTGCTGCTGGTAACATTGTTTAGGAAGCTTTAATTAAAATTTGTTTCACCTTTCAACAACTCCATTTTGTTGTGAAGTTCCTGCAGAACTAATTTGTCTAGTTATCTCCTTAGAGTCACAAAATTCATTTAGAGTATGATTGTAATACTCTGTTCCATTATCACTTCTAATTCATTTGATGGTTTTGTTAGTCTGATTCTCTACTAGGGTCATGAACTTGATCAGTAAATGAGGAGTCTCATTCTTAGTTGCTAAAAAGAAAAGCCAAGTAAATCTAGAAAAATCATCAGTAAAAACCACACAGTATGCACGACGTCCCAAACTCAAAATGCTTATTGGACCAAATAAATCCATGTGTAACAGTTGAAGAGTGGATTCAATTTTAGTATGAACAACTGGTTTATGAGGAAGTTTATGTTGTTTTCCTTTAAACATCACAGACAATATTCAGTAAGTTGAAATTCTTTCAATGGTAAGCCCACAACATGATTTCCTCTTACCAACTCGTTCATGTTTTCGATGTTCACATGGCCTAGACAACGAGGCCATAACATTGAATCACTTTCCGAGGCATTAGACAACAAACAAGATGCTGTTACAAATGAATGTGAATCATTCATTTGAAGTAAGTATGTGTCTTTGTCTCTCGATGTTCTCAACAAAACCCATTCATTAGGAATTACAAATCCAGGTTTTAGAATAAGACATTCTTTATCAGTGAAATGTGTTGAATACTTTTTTTCACAAATTTGAGAGATGCTTAACAAATTATGTTTAAGTTCCTTAACAAAATTAACATCTTTAAAGCTTAATACACCTCAATAAATTTGACATCTTCAAAGCTTAATACACCATTAGAATAAGACATTCTTTGTAATCTTACCTCCTTTATCTCCAGTAAAAATAACATATCCTCTGTAGTAAGGTTGTATGTTGTTTAACAGAGATATATTACCTGTTATGTGCCTAGAACAACCGTTGTTAACATGTCAAACATTATTGATAACTTGTCTTTGTTGTTCCTGCACATATGAATGAATTTATTCATTTTTAGGAACCCAAGCCATGGTTGACTTGAGCATATTATTTTTATCCAAATATTATATAGACCTTAATATCATATCTCTTTTATCATTGAAAACGTAATCATCAACAATATCAGGGTTAGATTTTCTTGTTTTTATTTCCCCTTTTTGAATTGGTTTGATCAAATTTGTAACCATTTTCTTGAAAGTGGTTTGAATTGAAGGAGGATTGCTATCGTAAACATGTAAAGATTTATTTTTTGTATTTTCTTTTTGCAAATCTATTTTTATTTGACCATTTCTTTTATCAACAAAAGAATTTAACTAATTTGTATTCTTTTTGAATTTGGCATTTAGAAAAAATTCTTTTCTATTATTTGAAAGTGAATTGTGAAATCTTTGTTTGCTTGACAGTTGATGTTGATGAATGCAATTTCTAGTCATATGATTTGACTTGCCACATACATAACAACACATTTTATGATACATATTTTGCTATCGTGTATTTCTCATGAACTATTGATGATAACTTCATAGAATTTGGCTTTAGTATATCTTTGGCCTTATGATTCTTTAACAGTCTCTCTTTTCTCTCTTTCAATGAGAACTTTTCTAGATGATTCTGGAAGAGTTGAGGTATTGTTCCTAATAGTTTGATTCATTTCAAATGCCGATGAGGCATGAACTGTAGCTTAAACGTTTTGAGTTTTGGGTGCTGGAATAGGACTAGTTTCTTTGATACTTGATCTACAAACATCTTTTTTCATAGAGTTAGTAGTAATAGGAGATATATGTATAAAGAAACTTGCATTTATTTCTTTAAAAATATGATCTTTCTTATTTATGTTGCCTTTTGAAACAAAGATGTTCTTGAAATCAATTTTCAAGTCAGATGCTGATGTTGTGAGACATTTCTTTCATTATCTTTAAAATCTATTTTTGATTTTTGTTTTTGTTGTTTGTTAGACATCTTTGAACAATCATTTGTAGAAAGAAAAATATTCGAAAAATTCATTTTCTTCAAAAATTTTCAAAGTGTTGAAGCTGATGCGTCCAAATAGTGGTAAAACGCCCAAACAGTTGTGGTACTTCCTTTGACTTTGACTTTGAAATGTCTAAGGGATTGCCTTAGAAAAATTCCAAAACGCCCAAGTTGAAAAGCGTTTGAACAGTATCAAAACGCCTGAACAGTTGTCAGATGCCTGGGTGCAGAAACGCCCAAACAGTTCAAAAACGCCTTAGCAGTTGTAAAACGCCTGGAATTCCTTGGATTGTCAGCTTCCAAAGTGTCCCAACAGTTGAAATGTGTCCCAACAGTAGAAAAACGCCTAACTGAAAAACGCCCAAACAGTGGAAATGCGCCTAAACAATTGTTATGCGCCTAACACTTAGGCAATTTTCAGCAGTGTTTTTGACATAATGCGCCACATTCATCAGTTTCATACGAACTTAAATTTTCTGAATTCCTTCAAAACTTGATTAATTGATTTGAATCAATCCTTCAACTTCAATTTCTTCAATTAACAACCAAAATTGATCATTTGATTCAAGAACAGGTTCGAAAAATGAAGAACAGGTTCGAAGAGCTTTTTGCTCAAATTCACTGATTTAAACGAATTGTACTGCTAATTGTGAATCAAATCATTTCCTGATGATGAAATACAACTGAATTCAACAATTATACGACTGAATTGTTTATCAATCACATATTCAAGTGATTTTGAGAGTTCGACAGTTGAAGAACTTCAATCACTGAACCGAAAGCTCTGATACCATTTGATGTGGTCAAAATGGATCGATATGTGATGATATATGAACACAATTCAATCTAAAACACACAAGTATTCAATTCAATACAAGCAAATCAACAAAAATTCATAGAGCTTTCAATGATTAGCATATAGAAGAATACAAAGTGTAGGAAACAGTTACAATACGTCTAAATCACTCTAAAACTGAAAACTTCAACTCTACCTACACAGTATATATCTATGCTATTTACACTAATCAAGAAAACAAAGGAACATATTTACATAAAAAGTCCTTATACTATGACAAAAATGTAAAAGACATACAAAGACAAATGTTAATCTATAAAGAAGCACCTACAGACCTTATGTACCATGCACCTTTCCAGCTGCTGGTGGTGGTGGCATGATACCGAAGGAGAGGGCCGACTTTTCTGATGAAGACTAGAAAAGGATTGATATTGATCAGAAAGCCATGACAGCCCTCCAAACTGCTCTTCCAAACTCCATCTACAGAGGTTTCAAGAAGTGCAAGACAGCTAAACAGCTATGGGATGCACTGAAACTGATGTATGAGGGCTCCAATAAAGCCAAGGAGAACAAGAAGGACCTCCTGAAGCAGAAGTTTGAAAACTTCACCTTCAAGACAGGTGAAACCATGACTCAATAGTATTTTAGGTATGTTTAGATTATGGATACTTTGGCTGATGTTGGAGTAACTATTGAGAATAAGGATATTGTTAGAAAGTTCATGTTCTCTCTTCCCAGACAATGGACACACTACTGTGTGGTCATTAAGAGGATTGAAAACCTCAAGACCTTTACTCTCACTGAGTTGTATGGGATACTCAGTGGATACCAGATGGAGATGAACATGCAAAACTCATCTGGTAACTCCAATACTCACTAGTGTTCAGCCCTTCATCTGGGTGAAAGGGATAGTAGAGAACCACAGCATCATCTTATCTGCTACCCTGAAACTTCACAAAAGGGTCCTTTCATCACCTTCCCAGAGACACCTAGAGAGAGCTACATCCAAGAAACTCCCTTCCAAGAGACAAGCACCCCTCAAGCCTTCGTCTCTACTGATGAAAGTTCAGGCAACTTTCTCTTCACTCTTGAAGACTTGGATTGTATCCATCCAGATGATTTGGAATACATGGAGATAGTCCAGCTAATGGCTCTTCTCACTCACAGAGCCCAGAAATTCTACAAGAGGACAGGGAGAAGGTTTCCCAGCAATGCTGGCAGTGGCAAGTTTGGACTGGACAAGAGGAAAGTGAAGTGTTACAACTATAACCAGATGGGTCACTTTGCCAGAGAATGCAAGGCACCTAAGTCAAATGGTGGCCAAGCATCATCCAGACCAAAATACACTAAGGGAGGGCACCAGAATGAGAAGCCAAGACAGCAAGCTATTGTTGCTATTGAAAAAGGAGGCTTTGACTGGAGCTTTTAGGCTGAAGATGCTTCACCAAACCAGACACTCATGGCTGACCATGATGAGGCTAAGGTACTAGAACATCTTTGCTCTCTTGAATGTTTTACTAAAGCGAATAGATATAGGTCCTACAACTTAGAAATGAGATCTGATATTGAGTCCTTGAATATCCTAAAAGCTGATTTTAAAAGAGCTGAAAATGACTATAAACTTAGGATAGAAGATCTAGAGAAAACATTTTCAACTTTTAAACATGAGCTGACAAATTACAACACTCAAATTAAAGACCTCATTACCAAGTTGATTGAATGCCAAGCTGAGCTTGTGATAAGCAAAGCCCAGGATGAAAAATGTGTTCTTAAAGAAGAGACCTTCAAGAACATCATATCCTCATCTCTGCATGCAAAAGTATGTTATTAGAATAAGCAGGGACTGGGATCTACTGAGATATCTCCTCCACACACTCTATTATCTGTAAGATCTCGAAGGTGTGGAACTGGTAAAGATGAGCTTCGCCTTATAGACCCTAGTGTTGAAGAGGATGAAGAGGAGATAGTGAGGGATGACTCTGAAATGAGTGAAGAGGTCCGAAAATGGTCACCATGCTCCTGAGGAGAGTAAGAAGGCTGGTATGAGAAAGACAAAGAGGAAGAACTTGATCAGAAGAGCAAAGAGAAGATCAAAGAAGTCTCAAGAGTTTAAGGCCACTTTTGACTCCAAGCAGAAATAAGTGTTTATCTCTGCAGGGTTTGAAGTGGTAAAGGCCGAGGAATCAACTACAAACTCTAGTACCAGGAGTTTTAGCATAGTTCCAACTCATTCCAGCAAAGAGAAGGCTGAATTGCTGGGTACCACTGCTACATAGTCTGAACCATCCTCCTCCAGGAGCAAGTCTCTCCCTAAGAGAATTGCTGCATCATCTGTGAAGAAGAAGTTGGAGAAAGAAAGTGTTCAAGTTTAGTCTTGCTCTCAGAAGAAGACTCCCAGAAGGAAGCAAATGGAATGCATCATGTGTGGTAGTACATCCCATCTAGCTACAGATTGTATCTACAATCCCAAAAGCACTATCCACATGTTTAAAGAGAAAGCTTCTGGGAAGATGTAGGAAAAGCTAGCTTCGGAAGGAAAATCTATTTCCTTCGGAAACTCCAAAATGAAGAAGGCAAGTAAAAAATTGCCTTCGGAAGAAAATTTGGTGTCGAAAGAAAGGAATGCTTCCGAAGTACTGAAGTTTGCTGTAGTGAAAGCAAGATATTCCTAAGGTCCAATCCCCAAATCTTTCGAAGCTGCAAAAGCTTCCGAAGCTTTGAAGGTCAGGCCAAATTTCCCAAAGATGGTGTGGAAGATGAAGGAGGACCGTGTGACTGAAGATTCTTCATTAGCAAATGATCCTCAGAGCCTGAACATAGGATCACTTACTGTTTCATTGCCTTCAATTCATTTTAACAAGCCCAAGACCAATGATGCTTGGATTTTGAAATGTAACTAAATCATCTCTTTTGTGCAGGGACAGCCAAAGGCAAACAGAAATGTGTGGATCATTGATAGTGGCTGCTCCAGGCACATGACAGGAAATGAGTCCTTACTTCAAAACTTTGAGAAGTTTGATGGAGGGCCAGTTGCTTTTCGAGGAGATGCTGGAGGTTACATCACTGGTAGGGGCATGGTCTCAAATGGTAAGCTCAGAATTGAGAAGGTAAATTTTGTCAAGGAGCTTGGATAAAATCTTTCGAGTGTGTCCCAATTTTGTGGCCAAAAACATCACATGCTCTTCACTAAGAATGAGTGCATTGTTCTCAAGCCTGGGGTGGTTATTCCTCAGGAGCACAGTTTTCTCAGATCCCCCAGGAAGGGAAACATGTAAAAGATGGATCGGTAAGAAACAACTCCCTCCGGAGAAGTGTCTTGCTTTCTATCTAAAGCAAATAGCAATGAGTCATTCCTCAGGCATAGAAGAATGTGCCATGTAAACTTCAAAAACATGAATAAATTAATTAAAAATGACTTAGTAACTGGAATGCCATAGAAAGAGTTTACAAGTGATGACCATTGTGTTGCATGCCTGAAAGGGAAGCAACACAAAGTGTCTCACAAGCCAAAGGAAACCAACTCCATCACTACTCCCCTACACTTGTTACATATGGATCTATTTGGCCCCACCAGTGTAATGAGTCTAGGAAGGACCTCTTATTGTTTAGTGATCAAAGATGACTTCACAAGATTCACTTGGGTCTTCTTCCTTAGAACTAAGGATGAGACTCCAGAGATCTTGAAGAACTTCATTCTGAAAATTAAGAATCAATGTGATCACAAGGTCAAAACCATAAGATGTGATCAGGGAATAGAATTTAAAAACCAAATCCTTGATACATTTTGTGATGAAAAGGGTATTTCAAGACAATATAGTGCTCCCAGGACTCCTCAGCAAAATGGTGTTGCTGAGAGGAGAAACAAGACACTTATTGAGGCTGCTAGAACCATGTTGTCTGACTCTAAACTGTCTATCAGCTTCTAGGCAGAGGCTGTTAACACAGCCTGCTATATGCAGAATAGAGTTTTAGTAGTTAAGACTCATGGTAAGACTCCTTATGAATTGTGGCACAAAAGGAGACCATTCATTGGTTTTCTCAGAACATTTGGATGTCCTTGCACCATCTTGAATACCAAAGATCAAATAGCCAAGTTTGCTGAGAATCAGATGATGGACACTTTGTTGGATACTCTTCTCAAGATAAGGCTTATAGAGTATATTATCATAGAACTAGGATCATTGAGGAGTCAGCCAATGTGACTTTCAATGAACACACACCCTGTGTGAAAGGTTCTGGTCCGGATTGGCTGTTTGATCTAGATTTAGTTACCAACTGTTTTAACAAGTCTTGTGAGAATGTTTCAGGATCTACAGATAACAGATCAGCAGAAGATCCTGATCCAAGATTTGAGCTGAGAAGACCAACCAAGAAGACTACTTCAACACCAATGGTAACTAACCTAGCAAGTGAAGCTCCTATCATACAAGCATGACAAATACTACTAATTCATCTGAGGTGCCTTCAAATTCTAGCTCAGAGGCTCTAAATCCAGGTGAAGGAACTTCAAATACAGGAGGAACTGGAGGTGGTGACAGTGATCAAGAATTTCTTGATGCTGATAACCACTCCATTGAAGACAACATGAATGATGTCACACACTCATTGGATCAAGTTTCTCTTGATAAGTGTGCTGATGTGGTGGGAGACACCTCATTGCCAGATCAGAATTTCTCAAATTTAGATCTAACTAACCAACTTGCTATGATCCCTTAACTTCGGATCCACAAGTCACATCCCACCACAAACATCATTGGAAATGTTGACTCAGGGGTAAGAACAAGAGGACAAACTCATGACAGCCATGTTTGTGTACATTCTTGTTTCTTATCCCAGATAGAGCCGAAGAAGGTTGATGAGGCTTTAAAGGATGGAAGCTGGATTGAAGCTATGCAAGATAAGCTGCTTCAAATCAGAAGACAGAAGTTGTGGAATTTATGCCCTCGTCCTCAAGGGTAAAGTTTCATAGGAACCAAATGGGTATTCAAGAACAAGAAGGATGATAGAGGGATTTTCATCAAGAACAAGGCTAGACTGGTTGTCTAAGGATACACTCAAGAAGAAGGTATTGATTACACTGATGTCTTTGCTTCAGTTGCAAGACTTGAAGCTGTAAGAATATTTCTGGCCTATGCTGCATCCAAGGATTTCAAGGTCTACCAGCTTGACGTGAAATGTGCTTTTCTCTATGGGGTGATTGATGAAGAAGTTTATATCAAACAACCACCTGGCTTTGCAGACCAGATCATCCTGATTATGTCTGCAATCTTGATAAAGCTCTATATGGACCGCATCAAGCTCCAAGAAAGTGGTATGAGACATTATCAACATACCTCTGTCAACATGGATACAAAAAAAGGTACTACTGATGGGACTTTCTTCATCAAAGAAACAGAAAATGACACACTGCTAGTTCAAATATATTTAGATGATATCATCTTTATTTCAACTAATTCAAAGCTCTGTAAAGACTTTGAGATGCTAATGAAGAATAGATTTGAAATGAGTGCCATGGGGGAACTCAGTTTCTTTCTAGGAATTCAAGTGAAGCAGGTTGAAGAAGACATCTTCATTAGTCAGTCAAAGTATGTACAGGACATACTTACAAGATTCAATATGACTGACTGTATGGTTGCAAAGACACCCATAGCCAAAAACCCCTCCCTTGGTCCTGATCTTGAGGGGGAGCATGTTGATAAACATCTCTACAGGGCTATGATTGGGTCACTTATGTACCTTACTGCTAGCAGGCCTGATATCATGTTTGCCACATGTATATGTGCAAGATATCAAGCTAACCCTAAGATGTCACACCTAATCACTATCAAAAGGATTCTCAGATACCTCAAAGGTGCTCCAAATCTAGGCCTTTGGTATCCAAAGTATTCAGACTTTAATCTATATGCTTATATAGATAGTGACTATAGTGGCTGCAAATGACTGCAAAGTCTACATCTGGGGGATGTCAATTCCTTGGTGGAAGGATAGTCTATTGGCAGTGTAAGAAGCAATCCTGTGTGTCTGCATCAACTGCTAAAGCTGAATACATTGCTGCTGCAAGCTGCTGTGATCAAGTGCTTTGGATTCAGAATCAGATGCTAGACTATGGATATAACTTTAAGAAGACTCCCATCCACATAGACAACAACAGTGTCATCTCTATTAAAGAGAATCCTGTGTAGCACTCAAGGACCAAACACATCAACATCAGGTATCATCTGATTAGGGATAATTTTCCAAAAGGGATTGATCAAACTAATCAACGTTAACTCAAATGAACAATACGCTGATCTATTCACAAAGGCATTTGATGAACAGAGATTTAAATATCTTGTATCAGCTATTGGGATGATTAACTCTGAATAGATTTTCTTTAATAACTTAATCAACTTTATTTTTTAAAATCGTGTGTCCTAAGTTGTCTATTAGATCAACCCAAAAGCCCTGTTCTCTTTGTGAAAATTTCTCTTCGGAAGAACTCAAATTGCCTTCGGAAGAAATTTATGTCTTTAAATCATTAAACAACTTATCTAAGATTTACCTTCTAAAGAAATTCTTCGCTATCTTCCGAAGCTTAAATTTTTGTAAGCGCTTAAATGCATTCAAAGAACAAATATCTTCCGAAAGAAACTAAGTCTCGGAAGACTTATTCACTTCTTCCGAAGCCAAATTTTCAAAATTCTTTGAAATATCTTCCGAAGCTAAAACTGCCTTTGGAAGCTTTGCTACAAACCTTCCGAAGCCAAAATTGCCTTCGGAATTTTTACAGCTTCCAAGAAAACTAACTTTTTGGGCGCACTTTTTCGGAAGTAGGACCCACTTGCGGATTTCAAAGTTTATCCTTTTGTCATAACTTTGTCTCAAATCTACAGCATATATCGTCCAAACAGTTCTATTTCGTCTCTCTACTCTCACTGATCCTTACCCTAAATTTACCCCCAAATTTCATCTTCTTATTTCTTTCTTTACTATAAAGCTTACTCAAATGGCCAACCTTGATCGTTGCAACGATTATGATTTTTCCATGTACCTACACAGGAAATACAATCAAGTTGCCCTGTTACATTCTGAGAAGGATCCAAGCTTCTCAGATGTGTGTAGGTACCTTTCTTCGTCTCACTACTTCACCTCCCTTACAATCAATCCTCCTCTCTATAAGGATCAGTTGCTTGAGTTCTGGAGGACCTGTCAAGAGGTCACCATGGACAGGGAGAAGGCACTGTCTGCTACAATGCAGGGAAGGACGGTTTTCATCACTCCGGCCATCATAAACACCTATTTGCAGCTGGATGATGAAGCAGGTGAGCTGTCCTTTCCAAAATCTGCTGTCAACCATTCCTTTCAGCAGATGGGCTATGAAGGTGACTTCTCAGTCAAAATCTTCAGGAAGGGGAAGGTCATATCTTAATGGAAATACCTCCTCCATGTCGTCATTCACAGCCTTTCTAACAAGCATGGAGGATAGGATCAAGTTCCAGAAGACCTCTCCTTTATAGTCCATGGGATGGTACAAAGGGTCAAGTTCAGGTACTCTTAGTTTGTATATACTAATTTACTTGCAAACATGGACTCCTTAGAGTATTACATGTTTCCTAGGTATGTTCAACACATTCTCAACTGTGAGTTGGGACCACAGTTGAGGGGAACAGGTAATATTCTTAAAATTGGCTGATGAGGCCCGGCATCTTCAAAATCTTGAAGAAGCCAACTGTCGGCTTCTCTGGGGTAGAAACAGCCCTTGTCCCAAAAATATTTGAGCTCATTGCTAAGGGTGAAAACCTTGCAGCACCAGCTAGTGTTGAACCAACACCCTCTACCTCTTACCCACCTCAAACACAGCCTGCCATCACCATCACCTACAAAAGAAAATCCCAACGAACCCCTGTACTTACTACTAAGTATGTGCAGGCTCCCATATCAGAACCCGTACAGGAGGAAGTGGAATCTCAAGCTCCCACTTCCCCTGAGGAGCAGTCCACTCCTATCTTTCCACAACTCAGCGCTATGATTCCTCATGCTCGGCCTGGTGAGCTCACAACCCCACAAACAGCCTTAAGCCATCACTTTGAGTCTCAATACTCTAGTGATCACGCTTCTGGGGAAAGCTACCATCCCCAACCTCTTGATCTAAACCACCCCATTCCCAGCCTTAACTTCTATTCTGATGAAAATTTGGGCTTCAGTGAGTACCATGAGTCTTTTCTCTCTTCCCACACTCAAGGAAAAATGAGTACTCCTGCTTCCCCCATCTCTAGGCCACATCAGCAAACCCCTACTGAGGTGGACATCCTGAACTTATTCAGGAAATCCATATGGAAGAGGCTATCACTTTTCCAAGTGATAACATCACTAGGACCTCTACCATGGCAACCCAGCCTCTTGACACTTCTCTGGAAATTGTCATTGGGCAGGGGAAACCCAACAGCTAAGAAACCCATGCTGGTGGTGAGGAAGAAGACTTAGGTCCAATTCTCTCATCCCCCAATGATTCTTCATCTAAAGATGAGGGGAGTCTGCAACAAAAGGTGCACAAACTGTCACATCTTTGCACCTATTTTATTTCAAAGATAGCTCACATGGAATCTCAGGTGACTATCTTACTAAAGAAGGTCAATGACCAGCAACTTCAGATCACTGATCTCAAGGCAAGTTAGCTGAGAGACCTATGAGGACAACTCATCCAGGTCCACAAGAACCTGTGGATGTCATGGATCAATTTCCAAGCTCACCAATGCAAGAGGGTGATGCTACCAAAAAGGGGGAAAAAATTCTGACAATCATAGAACCTAGGAGTTCTTCCGAGAGTATGGGCATAGAGGAATCACCATCCTCTCTTGCAGATGTTCATACTCAACAACCTCCTCTAGACAGAGATCTACATTTGCTCATTCAACAACTGTTTGAGGAGGGAATTCCAAGAGCAATGTCTGCCCCTTCTGAGAACCCAATCTGGGGTTGGGGGTATGACAGAAATAGGAAAGCTCTTGTGATCTCTAGAGCTCAGGGTCAACTAGAAGTTCTCAACATTTCAAACCTGAGTTACTATAAGAGCATCAACTTGGTATATCTGCCACTTGTCAACCCAAGCAATAACAGACAAGCAACAAGATTAGTAGAAAGAATCCAAGAAAGGGTGCTAGAGGAGTTTAAATTGAGATCAAAATTATATAGACAGAGGCTAGCAGGTGAAATCTTTGGTCAACTGGATGTTGAGGTAGACCCGGAGATTAGCTTCAAAGGGAAAACCTTGACTGAAAGCCTAAAGGTTGAACCTATGAACCTTGAGAGAGGATCTCCCTCTGTACCCATTACCCTCAGTGAAACACCAGCTGGTGATAGTGTTTCACAACCTCTCTCTAGCCAGAGCTTGACAGCTGAACCAAGCAATGAAGGCCAAAACTCTCTCCAGCCTGAGTCATCAAAGCTTGTGGTCAACAAAGGCAAAAGGAAAATGACTCCTGAGGAGATTGAGGAGGAGAAGAGAGAGAGGAAGAGGAAGCTGATGGGAGAGAGTTCAAGTGGTTCCCCAGAGTTTATGGAAGCTGCCATCAGGGCTGCGCCCAGGCTAAACACTCAGGAAGATGAGTTTAGGGCAGCCATGCTGAATTACCTAGGAACCAGAAACTACGACATTGATGAACTCAGAGGATGTAGCACTGCTCCTCAAGCGCAAAGAAGAAATGAGGCTGAAAAGACACTACAAGAACATTCATGTCCTCTCCCCAGTTCAAGAAAGTCTTGAGCCAGAGACTGTGGCCACTGAACAATCTCAGGTAGCAACTGAAGAAGAAAGACTAAAGATGATTAGCTACCTGAGTGCCACAGGCCTCTATCAGGCAGATGCACTTCTTCCATTACCATCTGAGTATATATTGTTTGAATACAATAAGCAGATGGAAGAAAAAGCTAAAAGAGAAAACCAAGCTGAAAGGAAAAGATTAAGGGAAGAAGCTGCAAATTCAAGGGCCATCATCCTCAAAAGCCAAAAGAAGTCTGCTGACAGACAAAGGATTATGAGCTTCTTGAAGCTGTATGGGTTCTCCGAAAGGAGGCTTGGTCCTATGTCTCTATCCATAATGGATGAGCATATTAGGGTGATCAAGCAGAAGATATAAAGGGGAGAGCTGGTGGACTTGCATTCTCCACCAAGTCCAGCTCAACCTGAAGTTGAGGTGAAGGTTGAACCCACTGAGATAACAAAACCTGAACCTGGAGCTACATCTCAGCCAACTTCATCTTCTGATTCACAGCAAGGTCCACCTCTCTCTTCTTCTAAACCTATGAGAGAGGAGATCCCAACTGAGGGGGACTCAACTGACTCAAGACCAATCCCCTTAGCTAAAATCATCAGGGAGAAGAAAAAGGATGGCAAGAAGATCACCCTCAAAGAAGGAAAGAAGAAAGGCATACACCTCCTAACCTTAGGATGAGTTAGAGCATCATGAGGGAGTGCATGAAGAGGTCTCTCAACAAACTCTAATCGTAGTAGAGCCTCTTGCTATTGGAAGACAAATTATGTCATGGTCTTATCATGAAGATCAAGATAGATGATATGTCATAAGAGATTAGGAAGGCAGACATGTCTATTCCTCAATAGACATAGTTAATTTTCCTCTGCATGATCTCTTTAACATGAGAAGGTTCTATGTTAGTCTGAAGGATCCAGACCTAATGATGAAGAAAGGTATGCTGAGGATCTTGATGTGGACTATCAAAATCTGAAGAACTTCTCTGTTTTGGTAGCATCAGCCTAGGGGGAGTTTGTAAGATCATCTGAAGATTATGAGGCTGATGCAACCAACAAGCCAGAACACCCAAGTCTTCCATGCATGCACTAAGGAATAAAGATGAACTAGCTTTGGAAGTCTTACACTCTCAAATATGTCTAAGTGTAAGATCTTCCGAAGCTAACAGTTCAGAAGGAGTTACTTCAGAAGTTTCAAACTCGAATAAAAAAAAATATTCTAAGTGTGAAATCTTTCGAAGCCAAAGACCAGCATCTTCTGAAGCCGAAGATGAAATATTCCGAAGCTTCAGAGATAAAGTCTTCCGAAGCTGTGAAGACTGATTTCTTCAGAGGATAGAGGAAATATGCTTTCTCTGAATCAACTTTTGATAAAGCTGACACACTTTCCGCTGCCTGCTCTGGTGGTTCAACTACTTTACATAAGTTGGTGAAACTTCCATACTTTATCATAAAGTAGGAATGGTCTTTGTCTGTAACTTACCTTACTTGTTCCTGTAGACTTTTTGTAGTAGGAAAAGTCAGTGAGCTATGGCATGTCATAGTCACTAGTCAAAAGGCAATCTGCCTTTTGACTTTAGATTGATCTTGTTGTCTAGATTAGTCAAATCCCAACTGTCTTTACATGTAAGTGACTGTTGTAGGTTGTAGTATAAAAGTGTCTCAGGTCCTTGTAATCTATATATGCTTCATAACACTTGTAAGAGAACTTGAGATCAATATACAACATCCTTGAAACCTAATCTTGTGTTGATTCTTAGTTCTGTCTCTTTGATTTACTTATGTTCTTTGGAGCATCTGTTTTAAGTTACCAGTTCCCTATTTGAATTGATAAGTGATTTAAGATCTCTCCTCAGTGTCAAACTAAGTGTTAAGTACCTTACCGGTCTTGCAATTGGTATCAAAGCATTCTAGGCTCTTGATTGTGAGATCTTACCATCTTTAATCCTCTTAGCTTCACACATCACTTAACACTTCAAATGGCAGCTATCTCTAAGGCTGATATGGAAACTGGAACTATGACAAAGTCCCCACTGATCACTCCTAAGGCTTTTGACACTTGGTGCCAAAGAAAGGAAGGCTTCATCAAGTCTCAGGATTCCAGGATGTGGGAGTCTTTTGTCAATGGACCTCATGTACCAAGCATATCTTCAGCTGCTGCTGCTGGTGGCATGATACCGAAGGAGAGTGCTGACTTTTCTGATGAAGACTGGAAAAGGATTGATATTGATCAGAAATCCATGACAACCCTCCAAACTGCTCCTCCAAACTCCATCTACAGAAGTTTCAAGAAGTGCAAGATAGCTAAACAGATATGGGATGCACTGAAACTGATGTATGAGGGGTCCAATGAAGCCAAGGAGAACAAGAAGGACCTCCTAAAGCAACAGTTTGAAAACTTCACCTTCAAGACAGGTGAAACCATGACTCAACAGTATTTCAGGTATGTTGAGATTGTGGATACTCTAGCTGATGTTGGAGTAACTATTAAGAATAGGGATATTGTTAGAAAGTTCATGTCCTCTCTCCCAGACAATGGACACACTACTGTGTGGTCATTAAGAGGACTGAGAACCTCAAGACCCTTACTCTCACTGAGTTGTATGGGATACTCAGTGGATACCAGATGGAGATGAACATGCAAAACCCATCTGGTAACTCCAATACTCACCAGAGTTCAGCCCTTCATATGGGTGAAAGGAATAGTAAAGAACCACAACATCATGTTATCTGCTACCCTAAAACTTCACAAAAGGGTCCTTTCATCACCTTCTCAGAGACACCCAGAGAGAGCTACATCCAAGGAAGTCCCTTCCAAGAGACAAGCACCTCTCAAGCCTTTGTCTCTACTGATGAAAGTTCAGGCAACCTTCTCTTCACTCTTGAAGACCTGGATTGTATCCATCCAGATGATCTGGAATACATGGAGATAGTCCAGCAGATGGCTCTTCTCACTCACAGAGCCCATAAATTCTACAAGAGGACTGGGAGAAGGTTTCCTAGCAATGCTGCCAGTGGCAAGTTTGGACTGGACAAGAGCAAAGTGAAGTGTTACAACTGTAACCAGATGGGTCACTTTGTAAGAGAATGGAAGGCACCTAAGTCAAATGGTGTCCAAGCATCACCAGACCAAACTACACTGAGGCAGGGCACCAGAATGAGAAGCCAAGATAGCAAGCTGCTGTTGCTATTGAAGAAAGAGGCTTTGACTGGAGCTTTCTGGCTGAAGATGCTTCACCAAACCAGGCACTCATGGCTGACCATGATGACGCTAAGGTACTAGAACATCTTTGCTCTCCTGAATGTATTGCTAAAGTGAATAGATACAGGTCATACAACTTGGAAATGAGATCTGATATTGAGTCCTTGAATATCCTAAAAGCTGATTTTTAAAAGAGCTGAAATGACTATAAACCTAAGATAGAAGATCTAGAGAAAACAGTTTCAACTCTTAAATATGAGCAGAAATTATAGCACTCAAATTAAAGATCTCATTACCAAGTTGACTGAATGTCAGGCTGAGCTTGTGATCAGCAAAGCCCGGGCTGAAAATGTGTTCTTGAAGAAAAGACCTTCAAGAACATCATATTCTCATCTTGCATGCAAAAGTTTGTTATAAGAATATGCAGGGACTGGGATCTACTGAGATAGCTCCTCCACACACTCTATTATCTGTAAGATCTCCGAGGTGTGGAACTGGTGAAGATGAGATTCCCCTTATAGACCCTAGTGTTGAAGAGGATGAAGAGGAGATGGTGAGGGATGACTCTGAAATGAGTGAAGAGAGTCAATCCAAAAAGGGTCACCATGCTCCTGAGGAGAGTAAGAAGGCTGGTATGACAAAGACAAAGAGGAAGAACTTGATCAGAAGAGCAAAGAGAAGATCAAAGAAGGCTTAAGAGATCAAGGCCACTTTTGAATCCAAGAAGAAACAAGTGTTTATCTATGTAGGGTTTGAAGTGGTAAAGGCTGAGGAATCAACTACAAACTCTAGTACTAGGAGTTTTTGCATAGTTCCAATTCATTCCAGCAAAGAGAAGGCTAAATTTCTGTGTACCACTGCTACACAGTCTGAACCATCCTCCTCCAAGAGCAAGTCTCTCCCTAAGAGAATTGCTGCATCATTTGTGAAGAAGAAGCTGGAGAAAGAAAGTGTTCAAGTTCAGTCTTGCTCTTAGAAGAAGACTCCCAGAAGGAATCAAATGGAATGCATCATGTGTGGTAGTACATCCCATCTGGCTAAAGATTGTATCTCCACTCCCAAAAGCACTATCCACATGTTTAAAGAGAAAGCTTCTAGGAAGATGAAGGAAAAGCTAGCTTCGAAAGGAAAATCTATTTCCTTCGGAAGCTCCAAAATGAGAAAAGGCAAGTAAAAAATTGCCTTTGGATGAAAATTTGGTCTCGGAAGAAACGAATGTTCCGAAGTACTGAAGCTTGCTACAGTGAAAGCAAGATCTTCCAAAGGTCCAGTCTGCAAATCTTCTGAAGCTATAAAGCTTCGAAGCTTTGAAGGTCAAGCCAAATTTTCCAAAGATGGTGTGGAAGATGAAGGAGGACGTATGACTGAAGATTCTTCATCAGCAAATGATCCTCAGAGCCTGAACATAGGATCGCTTACTGTTCATTGCCTTCAACTCATTTTAACAAGCCCAGACCAATGAGGCTTGGGTTTCAAATGTAACTAACTCATTTAACAAGCCCAAACTCTCATACGAATAAAATATTTTCATGTGCGATTACCAAGTTTTCGCCTGATTCATTTTCGTCCCAAATTCGAAGATTCCAACTTCAATCTTTCATGAAATTGTTGAAAATGATTAATCAAGCTTTCAATTAGTGATTTGGATCAATTTTGATCCTAAGTGTCTCTAATTGATTCAATTTAGCTCGTTTAATCACATGAACACCCTCAAAACTTCAATCAACAACTCAATAGCTTTCAACATCTTCAATAGTGATCAACACAACAGTAATCAAGTTGATCTTCAAAAGATTCCAATTCGACGCTTAAGAACTCTTCAAAATTAATCTCAATCTTAAAATCAAACGATCTAGTGCATACAAGCTCTGATACGAATTGTAAGGATCAATACTTTAACAATCAGATCGATCTCGTGACAAGAACGCAAAATATAATCATCACGGTAAGAAGATATAATAAGCAAAAGATGAACACAGTGTAAATAAACTTTAATTTCTATTGCTCTCAAATTTGAAAGATACAAAATACATGTGAAATCAATAATGAAAAAAGCTCTACAATTACATCAACTAACTTATATTATACTAAACTATGAACTTTTCACATATTTCTCACGCGAAATGCTCCTCTCACGCGGCTACTTCAAGTTCTCACATACTAGATCTTCATCCTCTTGATTTGATTTCCCAAGCCTCTAGGTTTATCCCTACAACTGTGGAAATTAAAAGAAGATATCGAAGATCAAGACAGTCACGAAAAAGCTTTGATCCGTGCAAGAACTTAGTTCTCACGTGAGCCTTTTGGTTTGGTATAATAGTTTGCTATAGTTATCTTTGTATTTAATCTCATTTGAGCCAAAGTTTTGTAATCACTAACATCAGATAGCAATACAATTGTAGCTTATTTACTTGAGTGCTTATTTACTTCAGTATTGCTTGATTCTACATCATATATTATGTTTCATCATTCCAAATACATTTTGTGTGTGAATACATTCCGCATATTCCTCACAAGATTGATCTATACTGAAAATCAAGGTTTTACAATTGGTA
The DNA here is from genome assembly GCA_025506505.1 of Flaveria sonorensis. NCBI lineage: Eukaryota > Viridiplantae > Streptophyta > Magnoliopsida > Asterales > Asteraceae > Flaveria > Flaveria sonorensis. The sequence goes on from CM046433.1 coordinate 22,526,070, forward strand.
TCAGAGCATGGTGCTCTAGATCAATTGGATTAGATATTTAAACCTTTTTAGAATTGTAACAAGCTAAACAAGTTCATTAGAAGAAGTGAAGATGATTTCATGATTTAATTGGACTTAATTGAATCAATTATGAGAATTATGATCAAATTTGAACTTAATTAATTAATTTGAAGCTTAATAACTTTTTCTAACAAATTGGTGATTAGATTGAAGTTGGAAATTTCAAAATTGCATCAAAGATCCCTGTGGAACTTAACTTTCACACGCAAAAGTTATCATTTCATGCGAGAACTAAGATTTCACAAAAGTTTTGTTACAAAAAGATTCCATTCGCATGAGAACATATATTTCTCAAAAATTTGATACAAATCTTTTCTCGCGACAAGTTACTGTGGAAAGACGAGCGAAAGTTTCAAAGTTATTGTTTCGCACGAGAACTTCAGTTTTTTCAAAATTTCTTAAAAGTTTGACTTTTGAATCAACAATGGAAAATTTGAAGAATATTACTTCTATGTTAAACCATGAAAATGAAATTGGTACAAGCACAAAAACTTCGAGACTTCTAAGTGAAGACGATTATCAGGATTGGGTTTACCGTTTTAAGAACCGTGTCATTTACACCAAACAAGGATGTAACTTTCGATTAAATACGAACCGTATATTCCTGTGTATTCAAATGACAAACAGGAATTGGTTCCAAAACCTGAATAAGGAAGACATGAAAAAGCTTGAACTCGATGATAAAGCTTATGCTTTGATAATTATGGCTCTGACTACTGAATAGCATAGAAATTAAAAGAATTCACAAGAGCCAAAGTCTAATAGGAGCTATAAGGATCAAAACGTAACAATCAGATCAATCTCGTGATAAGAACATGGAATATAATCATCACAGTAAGAAGATTGAACAAGAAATGAGATGAACATAAGTGTAAATAAACTGTCTTGTTTGCTCTCTAATTTGAATGATTACATATACATGCAAATTAGGAAATGAAAAAAGGTTGTAAGGTAATATTAGAAGATTATAAGGCTGATACAACCAAAGAAGCCAAACAACCAAGGATCTTCTTGCATGCATGCACTGAACGTACAAGGTAGAAGTTGCTTCGGATGTTTTACACTCTCCATAGAAAATACTCTAAGTGTAAAATCTTTCAAAGCCAAAGTCCAAATCTTCCGAAGCAAAGATGAAGTCTTCTGAAGCTTCAAAGACAAAGTCTTCCACAACCAATTTGCTATGAAGACCGATGTCTTCTGAAGACAAAGAAGACATGCTTTCTCTGATCTACATTTTCATAAAGCTGACACACTATCCGCTGAACCTCTGAAGACTCCCAACTTATACAAGTTGGTGAAAAGTCCATGCTTTTGTAAACTGTAGATAAGTCTTTGTCTGTAATTCTTACTATTTTACATGTAAACCTTTTGACTTACATTGATCTTGTTGTCTAGATTGGTGTTTGCAACTTTCTTTCAATGATTGATGCTTGTAGGATGTAGTATAAAGTATCTCAGGTCCTTGTAATTCTTCATGCTTTGTAACACAGGCAATAGACTTGAGAGCAATATACAACATCCTTGAAAAACATACTTCTTTGTTTTTTGTTCTATGTTTGTCTCGTTACTACATGTGTTCTTTGTATCATATATACAAAATCAGTTCCCATTTGATCTGTTTAAGTGTTCTAAAACTCTTATTGTGAGACTAATTGTATTGGCCACCCTTCACATGGTCCTGCAATTGGTATCAGAGCATTTTAGCCTCTTGATTGTAAGATCTCCCCATATTAACCTTTTAGTTTAACAAAATATTAACATCTCAAATGGCAGCTATCACCAAGGCTGACATGGAAACTGGTACTATGACTAAGTCTCACTGATCACTCCTGAAGACTTTGACACTTGGTGCCAACGTATGGAAGGCTTCATCAAGTCTCAAGA